>OX438925.1:37814825-37912125 GCA_949316025.1 Lapara coniferarum
CTGGATTTCACCAATTCTGTCGCCCTGTACAAAGCATAAAGTTCAGATTGGAAAACAGTACATGCAGGGTGTAGACTGTAGGTGAAGGATTCCATTTCTTTTCCCTCTTTCCACCAAGTTGCCGCAGCTCCTACTTTACCTTCAATTTTGCTGCCGTCTGTGTAGATGTATGACACAGTTGTCTGGTGGCTGTTGAGGTTGTCGAAGTTGGTATCCTCCAAAAGCTCGTAGTCAACCTCCACTTTGCTGGAGGGGTGAGGTAGGATGGAGTGACTCACATATGTTTCGAGCTCCATGCCTGATGGTATATAGTCTGTGGAGATGCCTTTCTTGGCTTTATACAGATTTGCTACCTCCTGGATTCTTAAGTCAAGAGGTAGTATTCCCGACAAGGTTAACGCTGAAGTCAGTGACACCGTCCGATAGGCTTTGCAGATTTTTTGTGCAAAACCCCTTTGGAGACTATTTAATTGATTTTTTACTGTTTGGAGATTTACCGCCTGAGCCCATGCACAAGAGGCGTATGTCATGATGGCTTCTATGACTGAGATATATATAATTCTCGTGATTTCTCCATTGAGACCCCAAGTCGCCTTTGCTGCACACGCTAGTTGTTTATATATGTCCGCAGCTTTTTTGCATGATGCGGTCACGTGCGTTTTGAAGGTTAACTTGTTGTCGATGGTAAGCCCGAGGAGTTTGGTTTCATCAACCATGTTCAGCGTAACGCCAGCCATGGAAAGTTTGGGAGTCTCGTATTTCAGCTTTCTTGTTAACACCATTGCATTGGTTTTATGCGGTGCGAAGTTAAGCTTGTTACGAGAGCCCCATTGGTACACTGTTTCCAATGCAGCGTTTGCCGTTTGCTCCAGGGTGGTAGTATTATGGCTTGTAAAAACGAGAACGACGTCATCCGCGAAAGCTTGACAGTATACTCCTTTTGATGCCAGTTTTTGTAGTAGCGAGTCTAGGATGACGTTCCAAAAGGTTGGTCCTGCGATAGATCCTTGGATACAACCCTTTGTGGTTTCCTTCTCGTACATTGCTCTGGCATAGTTGACCTTAATCTTACGGTCAGTTAGGTAGGAGCATACCATCGAGTATAAGTTACGCGGGCATTTTTTTGTTATCAGTTGTTGTTTTAATGAAGGCCACCATGCATTGTCGAAGGCACCCTCTATGTCAAGTGAGATGAGGAGAACTATTTCTTTTCTCTCAATTCCTTTCTTAAGGTACTCAACCAAGTCATAGAGGGCGTCCTCTGTGCCTCTTTGCGGCATGAAGCCGTATTGTGTTTTGCTTAGAGTTGGAAATATATGCCATTGTATTCTCGCCACCATCATTTTCTCGACGATTTTTCCGAGAACCGACAGAAGTCCTATTGGCCGGAAAGATTTTGGATGAGTATAATCTTCCTTGCCCGGCTTGCGGATTATTACGACGTGAGCTATTTTCCATTGTTTAGGGAAGTAAGTTAGCGACAAGCATTTGTTTGCTATCGCCAAGAATACTTCCCTGTCACTGTGAATGGATGCTGTGCATATTGCAGCACATAGCCCGTCGATTCCTGGTGCTTTCCTAGGGTTTAAGGATTTTAGCACCAGGTCCAATTCCGCTGGTGTAAAAAGAGGATCGTCTTGTGGCAGTTCCTCAGGTAGGTTGTCCGTCAGTTCTCTGAGGTGGGTGTGGCATTGGGTGTCTGTGTCTACCGAGTCGTCCGGGTAGAATGTTTTAGTGAGAAGTTCGGCTGACTGCATAGGGGTGAGGGTTACGCCGTTGGGGTTGCGTAAAAGGGTGTCTTCGTGTCTTTTAGCACTTTGCCTTAGTACCCTATATATACCATCCCACATGCTCTCTTTTTCTTGTGTCGAGCAGAACTTCTTCCAACTCTCTGTTTGAGCCTTTTCCACTTCCATTTTGTATTTTATCTTGGTTTCAAGGTAGTCCTCCAAGACAAACTGTATACGAGACGCCGCCGCATTCCTGATTCTCCTCTTCTTTCTGAGAACCTCTTTCTTTTGTTCTTCGAGGTTTCTCGACCACCAGGCTGGTTTGGCGTCCCCCTTCCATTGCTTTGCGACAGGGATGGTGGAGTCGCAGGCTTTATGGATGGCGTCCGTATAAGCTGTGAGTGTGTCTTCAAGGGTTTCGGAGTCTGAAATCTCTCTCACGGAGACTGGCGAGATGCCTCTCTCACTCAGTTGTTTTCTAAAGAGGGTCGTGAAGTCTGACCACTTCGCTTTCTTAGTGTTGTACCTGCGTGTGGATATGGGCTCTAGTGTCGTTAGAGCTTTTTCCAGACGCAGAGTAAATGTTATGGCGTTGTGATCCGATGTTAATAGACTTCTATTGACCCTCCACTTTTCGATTTTATCCAGTAGTGGCAAGCCACAAGCCGTTACGTCTACAATGCTTGTGTGTTCCCTGCCACCTCTGAACACCTCAAAAGTCGGTGTGTCTCCGGTATTGAGAATCTCCAGCTCCAGTTCCGTCAGGAACGAGCTGTATTCCGCGCCCCTCGTATCCTCCGAGGCACTACCCCACCAATGGCTCCAGGCGTTTACGTCTCCGGCAATTATAATGTGTTTAGTATTAAGTTTTTGTACTACGGTTTTTAATCTGTTAAGGTATGGTTTGATGTCTTGGTCTCCCTCGAGGTAGACAGATATCACTCCAAGCCGCATGTTTCCTCCGACTAGCACAACCGCTGCTTCAGTCTCGGTCACCAGCTGAGGGTCATGAATGACCTCCAGCCTGCTCCCAAAGACCACCACGGCGGCCTTAACTGGCTTTTGTCGGTTTAGGGAACACTGGATTACCTGGGTTCCAGGATATTGTTTTATTACGCCAGTGTTGCCAACATACGGTTCCTGGATTAGAGCAATCGATATGTTGGCGTCTTTGGCTACCTGGAGTAGTTCGGCTGTTGCCGTTTTGGAGCGTTGTAGATTTGCTTGGATGAAATGCAAACCCATATTGTTCTCCCGTGGGAAGACCAAGACATCGCTACCGGGGGTGCCCTTAGCAACAGTAGGATACTCTAGCTCTTGCTATTGCATCCCACTTCTGTCTTGCGCGACATTCAGTGCTAAAGGCATGGTGTGGGGGGTCTGATTTATACTCCGTCTCTTGGATACAGTTTTTACAGTGCGGGGGTGTTCCTTCCAGTCGTTTTTTGCACTTTTCCCACGAGTGGGCCTCTCCGCAGTAGCTGCAGAGATTCTCTTTTTCTCTGCAGACCGCTTTTGTATGGCCAAAACCGAGGCATTTAGTGCATTGGACTAGTGGGGAGTGATCTAACACCGGTCGCCTTTGAAGGCCGATATAAACTTTTCCCGCATCTGTAAAGTTTTTGTGTATTATGGGGGAGACTTCAAGCACTGGGTGGCATTCCAGTTGGTTCCTAGCCCGCTTGCGATATCGGACTTTAATTGTACTCTCCTTCATCTCGACGCCGCTCAGAAGATGCTTGTTTTGCACTAGTAGGTTTTCTACTATGTCGGCGTCGGAGAGGTAGGAGAGCACATCCCTCACGATTATAAGGGGATTTGCTGGTTTTGCCACTTCCGCTTTGAGTCCTTTGGTACCTTTTATTTTTGTATGTATGAGCTCTAAATCATCCCTTGTCTCACAACTCAGGATGATTTTTTGATTTTTGGCTTTTCTTACTTTTTCCACTTTAGCGCCAGATGATTTGGTGTCGACCGCCACTCTGATCTTCTCTATAACCTGATCCCCGGTGTTTTTGGGATCAGTAGACGAGATTATCAGCGTGTGGTTCGGTCGTTTCACGGGGCTGGCTGCTATTTTTGCGTATGTTTTTGGATTTGGGACTATGTTTTTCGTTGTAGGTGTCTCTACTGAAACGGATGGTGTTTGTTTCAGTTTTGTGACTCCCTCTTGAATAGTTTGCAGGCTTTCCTTAACCTCCGCAAATGCGACTTCCGTTTGGAGGTTGCTTGATTGCGGTGCAACCTCTTTTGGAGCGTCTCGCATTGTGCGGAGGTCGGAGGAAATAATCTCCATTTTTTCAGTGATTGGATGTAGTTTGTTATCTAGTAATTCCTTCATCTTAGGGAAAGGTTCTTGGGGTGGGATTTTATTCGTCTCAAGGATTTGCTGCGCCATGGATTTTAGCACTTGAATATCCATTTCCATTTTCTCTAGTTGAGCTGCTGCAGCTTGTGACCTAGAGGGAGACATAGGTGGTGTTTGCATGTTAGAGGAGACAACAGGTGTTTTGGTTACCTCCTTGTGCATGTCGTCTATGGTGTGGCGCAGGGCATCCAGTTGGTTTGATAGGCTCGTGTACGTGGTGTCCATTTTTTTGATGAAGGTGTCGAAGGTGCCCCATTTCGGGACACCTTCAACCATGGAGCTTGTACTATTTGTTTGGTCCCCTTTTTTTGCTATTGATGCCTGCAAAGACTTCAATATTTTGTTGTTTTCAAGAACCGTTTGAAAGGGCACCGCCGTCTCGTAGCCGAGCCAGCTGCGGACGGCCTGTGCTTCTTTCAATGTGTTGTCTATGTCAGTCCTAGCAAGGCTTAATTCGACAATTAAACCCTGCTTTAGGCTGGCCAGCTCCCGGGTGTGAGCTCTCTCAACACGCACAAGTTCTTGTGCATGTCGAGAGCGCTCCTTCTCCAGATTAAATTTGTGGCGAGCCCTTGAGTCCGACAAAGACAACACTGTCTCGTAGAGTGCTTGCAGGCAATCATGGACCGCTGACTTGCACTCCTTCTTCATATTTGTGGCTGCTTCCAGCGCGTCTTTTCCCTTTTGGAGTAGCTCGTTAGCCACCCGTGTCGCTGAGTCCATTTCCACCCCGGTGCCTCTCCTTGGGGTTGAATAGAGTAGGCTGACCCTTTTTCGGGTGTTAGAGATCTCAGAGTCCACAGACGACACGTCCAATTCGTCCGTGTCATTTGCGGACTCTGAGATGGTCCCCGCGTCCAACTCTGCCACCATTTGGGTATTTTGAGGTGGTAATGTTGCTTTCATTTCTATGTTTGCGTCGGGCGCGGGGGCCTCCACATGATCACGGGGTAGGTTGACAGACAACACTGAGGTTTTAGATGTTGCTGCCTTTTGTATCGCCTTCTCCCTGAGGGAGCGTGCTGGGCGTAACGGCTTTTGTGACGTGGACTCCGCTGCTGGTTTGCGGGTGGAAATAATATCAGATTTTGATGACATAGTTGTTTAGTGTAGTTTGAGTAGTGTGACGAATTTAGTTAGTGTGTTGTTATTATTTATTTAATTTTTATAGAAGTATTGAGTATTACGTTACGCAGATGTTATGCGTTGATTACCTTCACTGCAGACTACACGCAGCGCAAGTGCTGAGTTAGAGGCGCACTATAATGTAAGAAAAGAAATAAGTGTCCGTGTGTGGAATTAAACTTGTGTGTTTGGATGCGGGAGGGGGGGGGGTGTGTGTTATTATATGACAATTTGCTTCTTTGAGATAGCCAAAAGTATCGCAACAAGATTCAGAAAAAATTTTATTGATTTTATTATTTTTTAATTTTAAGTGGGGGGGGGGGGGGTGAAATTTTGGATTTAGGTTATATTAATTTTGTGGGATATTTTTGTATATACGACTAACGTCGTATATACAAACTGCTGTTAAAATTTGGCTATCTCTAATACTTTACGAGATATTTACTATTTTAGATATTTTATGGAAATTAAATACAAAAATAACGGTTATATAGTTCTTAAAAATCGGTTTCCTGTCCAAAAAATCCGAAACTTTGCAGGAATGTAGATCTCGTTGATACGCTTCTGATGACGTTAAAAAACGAGTATGTCCACGATCGCTCTTCGGAGTTATGGCCAAAAAACCGAGACGAAAATGTGGTTTCTTCGGTTTTTTGCTGACTAAAAATAAAATATAACAGCTACGTACTTCCAAATTGTTGCACTGTGTTGGGCTTTATGATGTGCAGGCTGGGGGAGCTCTGGAATTTCTCGAGCACGGCTGGAAGACTGACCACGTGGCCACGTGGTTTTTGTTTTTTTTGCTGCTGTGGCAAAAATATGGACCACACTGCGGAACGTGAGGTGTCCACTTGTAGGGCGCAAAAAGGCGCACCAGATGGTAAAATAAAATTGGGGTGTTCGCGATCGCGTTTCCGAGCGCGGCCCAAAAAACCGAAGTGATTTTGAGGTTATACCGGTATTTCTGCAATAAACTTTCCAACAATAACTTCCGGTTACTGGAGATATTTTCCAAATATAGCACTTTACAAGACACACACAATGATGTATCACACTTGACACTTTCACCACTTTTTACTATTTTTCCGAATTTTTAAAGACGGAGCGCTGCGAATTTGCTGCTTACCGCGTGGCGTACGAAGTGATACTCGGGTTAGGTTAGGTTAGGTTAGGTTTTTTTTTTTTTTTTTTTTTTTTGTAGACCCTGCGGTCAACACCGGGGAGACCTGCTAACGGTATACAGTGAATCCCGCGGCTTAGCGACCGCAGGGGCCTGGGAAGGGAGTGTGAGAGGGGAGGATTAGGGATTGGGAATTATGTAGGTGTGGTAAATAAAATTTTATTCTCTGTTTAGTCGTGTACTCTGATAGTGTTTCAAATGTACTCTGAACCGGCGATATTGAAATTTCATTTATGTGAAATATTGTTCTTATAAAAGTGTTATTGCATACTAGGTAAGTTGTGATTTATGTTACTTAGCTTTTACATTAATCGCCGGTGTGATTATAAATTTGATTGAGATGTGTTTATATAATGAGATAGGTGAGGTGAGTTGGAGATGGAGTAGTTCATAGTTGGTGTTATTAATTTCGTATTAGTGTGATTTTTTTTTTTTTTTTTTTTTTTTTTTTTTTTTTTTTTTTTTTCCTCTGTTCAATTCAAAGAAACAAAATAACAATGAAGTTTTTATCAATATACATATGTAGTAAAAGGTCGATAGGTTTTACTTTGTTATTGGGACAGCGTGAGGGCCACCCTCACGCTGTCCGGCATTGCATAAATATTTAGGACTTAACTTAGGTTAGTGAAAACGTGATACGAGGTGATGTTGCGTGGTATAATTATATTAACAATATTTACAGTGCGAAGTATGGTGCCTAACTGACAATAAAAGAAAAATGGTGTTCGTACTACTAACTTAACTATCGTATTTGTGTTATGTGCGTATTTTTTTTTTTTTTTTTTTTTTTTTTTTTTCCAATTCAAAGATCCAATTCAGAACAAAATAACAATGAAGTTCTTATCAATAATCAGACATACAATTAACTGGACGCTTAGTTATTGGACGGCATGAGAGCGAGCGGGCAACCCTCATGCCACCCAATAGTGGCTTTAAGATTTGGGATTTAACATATATTTGTTGCAGCATTGATACGAGGTGGTGTTGTTTAAAGCTAGATCTATTCTATACATATGTAGTGAAAGGTCAATAGGTTTCACTTTGTTATTGGGACAACGTGAGGGCGTGAGGGCCACCCTCACGCTGTCCGGCATTGCTTAAATATCTAGGACTTAACTTATGTTAGTGAAAACGTGATACGAGGTGATGTTGCGTGGTATAGTAATATTCACAATATTTACAATGCGAAGCATGATGCCTAACTGACAATAAAAGGAAAATGGTGTTCTTACTACTAACTTATATTAGGAAATTATCATATTTGTATTATGTGCGCCTTTTTTTTTTTTTTTTTTTATTTTTTTTTTATTTTTTTTTTTTTTTTTTATTATTTTTATTTTTATAAATATTATTTATTATATATGAGCAGAGCGTTAGAGAGACCGTGGCGGGTTAATAGAAAAGTTTTTTTTTTTTTTTTTTTTTTTTTTTTTTTTTTTTTTTTTCCTTATGGCTATCTTACAACTAATGCCTACCATTATGTACAAAATAATATTTACAAAACCGGATATACACAGGCTGATCCCGGAACGCGGCCCACTCACGTGAGCCACTATAGCGGGTTTTAGCGCCCGTGTATGGTGGTCGCTATCCGGGCGGATACAGATGGTATCCTACCACCAGCAATGGTCTTGTGTAGAGTAAGTCGCGTGTTGAGTGTTTGAGTATGTATATATGTATGTGTGTTATTGAGTAGCGGGTGTGACACAGTATGTTTACTGGTTCGGCCCGATTGCACTATTATATTCATATAACATACGCTATGCGTTGCGTCCCGGTTACAGTCAGCCGTTATCAGCCGAAATCAGCCACCGCAGGCTGATTCTAGCTGATTTTGCTGCATTTAGCTGATCCGGCTGATTTAGCTGATTCCGCTGATTTTGCTGCATTTGCAGTCAGCCAAATCAGCCAAATCAGCCTCCGTCAGCCAAATGCAGCAAACCGCTGCTGATGAAGGCTGATTTTACTGAGTCTGTTAATGTAACTGATATATTTATGTGGCAGATAAGGGTGTGTATTATGAAGAGTGTATGAGAGATGTATAGTTAGGGGTGTGCATTCCCCTGTAACTATTATGCATCTTAAGACCAGTTTGAATTGGTATTGTTAAATACTATGTTCTATTAAACTAACTATTCTACATATAAATAAGCACTGGTGACGCTGCGATGTCGCAACCGAGTCGTAGCTTATGAAGCGTTGTACTCCTTCAGTTGCAACACCACAGCGTGCACCAGTCGATTGAGTGACTCTATACATTTATCATTGTTGGTTAAATCCATAATATTGTAGGGATTGAGGTCGAAATGATGGCACGTTGCCTCGTGGCGCTGGCGATCTGCTGCGAAGCGCGGGCAGTTCTGTAGCAGGTGTTTGAAGTTTTGTGTCTTGTCGGGGCTACACGGGCACTTGTCTGTGGATGTGATGCCGAAGCGATGCAGATATTGTAGGCAGTATCCGTGGCCGGTGAGTATTTGAGTCCACGAAAAGTCCAACTTGATGGTGTTCTTGAGTTTTATGATCGCTTCTAAGTTGGGAAGAATATTGCGTGTATGCTGACCTTGTTCGCTGTTAAGGTAAATGGTATTGCTTTCTTTGCGGTTATTTTCCTTAGTTGTGTATTTAACGTGACTAATTGGGAAGTGTGTGTAATAATAGGATTTGTGCGAGTGCGCTGCCGCCTTAGCCGCCGCATCCGCCTCCTCGTTGCCAGCAATGCCCACATGCGCCTTGACCCATATGAAGTTGATGTTGTTATTCTGTTGTTTCATATTGTTGCGGATGTGATGAATTTGGGCGACAAATGGATTAGTGCTATTACCGTTTCTGATCTCGTGGGTAGCACTCATGGAGTCGGTGAGTATTGAGACTTTGTTCAAATGATTTTCCGCTGCCCATTCGCAGGCCTTGGTAATAGCCAGCAGCTCCGCCTGGTAAACCGTGCAACTGGCATGCAACTTATACTTTTTTGTTATTTTAATGCCATTAGTTTGTATGGCAACAAAGGCGGCACCAACACGGTGGTCATCCTTGCTTCCATCTGTGTAAATTGCCGTCATGGTGTCAGTTAGCAGCCGCTCGACATCATGTTGTGTGAGTGCCATAGGTATGTCCAGGGTTTCGCGCAAGGCAGGGTGTAGTAGTTCATGGGGTGGCACGTGCTTTTCAAGCGTGATGTCGTGTGGTAGTGAGTTGGTGGTGTGTGTTAGTCTGGCCATTTCCACGTTGGCAGTTTCTTGTACCTTGAGATGTAAGGGTGTGAGCGCCGCGAGCGCTATCGCCGCAGTGCCGGAAATGGTTCTAAAGCCCCGTATGATTTTGATGGCAAATCTTCTCTGGAACGCTTTCAGTTCGTTTTGTATATGTAAATAATTGGTGGCCTGGTGCCAAATGCCAGCCGCATAGGTGATAGTTGGTTCGATTACATGTTTATAGATTATTCTGATGTTGTCGGAGTGAATGCCCCAAGTCGGCCTTACAAATTTGCACAGGCTGTTGTAAATGCGCTGGGCTTTTTGTATCGAGTGGCGTACGTGGCTAGTGAACTTAAGGTTTTTGTCTAAGACCACGCCTAGCAACTTAAGCTCGTTCTGGAACTGGAGTGGTTGTTGTTGCATATGAATGGCCGCCCGTCTGGCCTTAGGTGTGAAGGCCGTAAGTTGGGTTTTGCTTGGGCCAAATCTTAGTTTAACTCGGTTTCCCCAGGTGGCAATCTGGTCCAGAGCTGTATTTGTAATAGTTTGAAGTTCGTTCACCTTTTTAGCCTGGGTCACCAAAAAGACGTCATCCGCGAACGCTTGAATATGGCAACCGTTGGGTAAGTTACTGGTCAACAGGCTATCTAGTATTAGATTCCAGAACAGAGGGCCCAATACGGACCCTTGTACACATCCTCTGTTAGTGGTTTTAGTGATGCTGATGTCGGCGTAGTTGAGTGTGACCGACCGGTCGATGAGGTAGTTTTGGATAAGCATGTATAGGTTCTTGGGACATGCTATATGTTTGAGTCGTGATAGTATGGCTGGCCACCAAGCGTTATCGAATGCGGATTGAATGTCTAAGGATACGGCGAGGACTAGGTTTCCCCGCTCCTTGCCATTGTTGATTACGTTGATAGCAGTGTGAAGTGCTTCGATGGTGTTCTTTTGTTCTCTGAAGCCATACTGGTGTGATGTCAACTGATCGGTGATCCCAAGATGGTAAGTGATCCTTTTGGCCACTAGCTTCTCCAATGTCTTGCCCAGCACATTAATAAGTCCGATAGGTCGATAGGCGGATGTATCCGTATAGCTGGATTTGCCGGGTTTAGGGAGTATTTTCACTAGTGCTGTCTTCCACACCCTGGGGATGAAGGCTAGGGTGAGGCAGCGGTTCATAATAGCTGTGATGATGGTCGGGTATTGTTGTGCGAGTGCTAGGCATATATCAGAGGTCAGATGGTCGGTGCCAGGTGCCTTTTTGGGGTTCATCGAGTGTAGGCAGGCCAGTACTTCGTTTTCGGTGAATGGAAGATCTTCTCGGGTTTCAGGGGGTAATGCAGATTCCGCTCTGACATCGTGTTGGTGACAGTCATCTATGGTGTCGTCTGGATAAAATTTATGCAACAATGCCTCGGCGGTTTCCTGGGTGGTTTTTGTGTGTGTGTCGCCGATGCGCAGTGTGGTCGGAGGCTTTGGTTTTGGGGTGTTTTTGAGAAGGCGGTTGGTTAACGACCAAACGTTTTCCTTATCTTGTTTAGAGCAGAATTCACGGAAGTTATCAGTTGAAGTTTTCATCATGAGGGCCGAATATTGTTCGGCTAGAGCGGCGCGTTCCGTAAGGGTGTCATGGAGAGGTGCCTGTTTTTTCTTTAGTGCGCTGATGCGGTGGTGTAACTGTATCAGCTTATGTTTCATATCTTCCAGTTCCTGTGTCCACCACGGAGTTGTTGGCTTAATGCTACGTTTCTTGGGCAGCTTATTCTCGCATGCTGTTTGTGTGGCTCGTGTGATATGATTCACGTACAGGTCCAGTGTTTCGGCTGTCATGTTGTGGATAGTAGCATTTTCAAGGTTTGCAAGTTTCATTTGCCTGGTTATCTCGTCCTTAAGTTCGTCCCAGTTAGCATTAGAGGTGCAGTATTTGAACGTTGTTTGGCCTCGGGTCTTGTTGGGCGGTTGCCGTAGGGTGACGAGATAGTGTATGGCATGATGCTGTGATGTCGGAATGGCCTCATGTATTATTCTCCAGTCACTGATGTGGTCAATGAGACTTCCTGATGCCAGTGTCAGATCAATGATTGATGATCGGGGGGCACCGTGGGTGTAAGTTTCGAATGTAGGTGAGTCGCCGGTGTTAGCGATATGAAGCCCATATGAGGTTATGGTATGGTGGACCTCTTTCCCACGCTTGTTGTTGCTTCTTGAGCCCCAGGTTTTGTGCCAGCCATTGAAGTCTCCTGCCACTATGTGTTGGGAGTCCCTAGTGTTGTCGAGTAGGTATCTCAGTTTGTGCATCGTGTGATCGTTATCAGTGTCCGGTTCTATGTAAACACTGCTGATGTATGCTTTTTTGCCTCCTACTGTTAACTGTACAACACATAAGTTAGTGGTTGAGTATTGGCTTAATCCCAGGGTGGCTCCTAGCTGTTTTCTGGTGATGATAGCCGCCTTGACTCGGTCGTCACTGGGAAATTGATGGATTTCGACGCCTTGGATGCTTTTAATTGAGAGGTTGTTTCCGACATAGGGTTCACTGATGATGCCAACATCATAGTTATTGTTGACAAAATGATGAAGATACTCATGTTGGCTTTTATAACTGCGATCCAGGTTGCCTTGCAAGATCTTGAGTTGTATTGTTTTTCTGGTACGTTTAAGATTGTTGTTGTTGGCCATAATCAACTTTTGTCAATATGTTGTTTCTCAGACGTTGAACTAAAGGACACTGGTTAGATGTAGCCGTGTGGTTTGTGTCAGTGTTCTGTCCTCGTTTACTGTTATTCGCTGAGCAATTGTAGCAACACGCAGCTGAGGTGTTATCTTTGTTTGGACACTCGTCAGATTTGTGCGCTTCAGAAGCGCAGAAGCGGCAGGGTGTTATGGGTGCCGTGCACCTATTCTTCGTGTGTCCAAATTGTAGACAGGCAAAACACTGTAGGAATGGGCTGAAGTTTTCCACGTGTACGCGCAGGAAATCTATATTTACTCGTTCGAGGGCGATGAATGCTTGCCACACGCTGGGGGTTGTGATTAGGGCTGCGTTATACAGCCACTTATTTCTGTTGTCTCGAACAAATCTTATAGCTATGTCACTATTAGGTTGGTCACAAGCGGATTTAATCTCTGGATTTTGGCCGAGGATGGTGTCAATAAGGTCCGAAGAATTAGTATCGCGTGAAATGCCCTTAAGTATAACCATAGGCTTAAGTTTCTTGGCGGGCTCTGCTGTGACACTGGTGACGGCTTTTAATTTATTAAGAGTGTCGTCGCGTT
This sequence comes from Lapara coniferarum, assembly GCA_949316025.1. Lineage (NCBI taxonomy): Eukaryota > Metazoa > Arthropoda > Insecta > Lepidoptera > Sphingidae > Lapara > Lapara coniferarum. The sequence continues at coordinate 37,827,702 of OX438925.1, forward strand.
GTTGTGGAGTGTCAAACTCGATACGAATCTTGTTTTTGGAAATTGGCTGTATTCTAGATGGTGCGTAGCCAGTCCCTCGGAACGTTACTTCTTGTCTAACACTGGCGAGTACTTGTTTGGATGTGGACGCTGTATCAGTTGGGGCAACTATTAAGGCTGGCTTGCTGGTGAGTATGCGAGTGGGTGGTTTCTCGATAATGGTGGGTTTTGTGGCAACGGGGGCGGCTGCAGCCGCAGCATAAGACTTAGCAATATCGATCTTATTTTTGGCCACTTCTTCTCGGATTGTCTGTTTTATGTCTTCTTTAATGTCTAACAATGTGGCGCTAGCTCCATGTAGAGTGGAGATCTCTTTACTGATTTCGCGAATTTCACTGGCAAACTGAATGGTTGCCCTTTTATTTTCAGAAGTCACGCTTTTCCCTGTATTGATGGTGGTAACAATTCTGTCAGCTAGTTTCTGTATTGCTAGGAGGCACTCGGATATTGATCTTTTGGCGTTGGCACCGGGAATGACCTCGGCGCGGGCATCTACAAATTCGCTGTCACTGTATGCGTCGCAAGGTGGTTGTTGCGATGCCATGATGCTATGGGGTAGGGCACATCTTATACTAGCACACGTATTGTTATTATGTGGTAGTCCTACCTTTGCCGAGCAGCTCGCTGGGTGAGCAGTTAACTCAACCCAGTTGCGGTGGGTCAGGGCACTGCAATCCAATATGGGTGCACAGTTCACTGTCACTTACATTTCATGCACGCACAGAAGCAACACAATATGTTTCACTGATAGTACTAATGCTGAGTATATCGGTTGTGTCGTAGGGGGTGTATAGTGTTTGCAGGGTTGAATGCACTGGCACTATGAACAATCACCGATTTTAAAAGTCACTTTGTTTTGGTGTCACTGTATACGCAAGACCGGCGCACCGAGGCCCTAATATCGGGCGGAGCCCGAGCGGCTCCCCTTGCGGGGAGCGCGCCGTGTACGCGTGTGGCTCGTTACGTAACCGGGAGCGAACTGCCGCCGGTCGCTGCGTTCGGCTGATTCTTGCTGATTTAGCTGATGTAGGCTGATTTGGCTGACGCAGGCTGATTTTGCTGATGTAGGCTGACGAAGGCTGATTTAGCTGATGGCAAAGTCCACGTGGACTAAATTTTCGCGCAATTTTTTGCGATTTACAGGAAAACTGGAAAAGTCACAGCCTTCTAACTTATATCATTGTAAAGCTGGTAATATTACGCACGCAACGGTACAAGTTTCAAAGAGATCCAAGCACTTTGTACGACGAAGGCTGATTTAGCTGATGTAGGCTGATTTGGCTGACGCAGGCTGATTCGGCTGATGTAGGCTGACGGAGGCTGATTCAGCTGATTGCAAAGTCCACGTGGACTAAATTTTTGCGCAGTTTTTTGCGATTTGCAGGAAAACTGGAGAAGTCACACCCTTCTAACTTATATCATTGTAAAGCTGGTGACATTACGCACGCAATGGTATGAGTTTCAATGAGATCCAAGTATTTTGTACGACGAAGGCTGATTTAGCTGATGTAGGCTGATGTAGGCTGATTTTGCTGATGTAGGCTGACGAAGGCTGATTTGGCTGATAACGAAGTCCACGTGGACTCGAATTTCGTGCAGTTTTTCGCGATTTGCAGGAAAACTAATGAGGTCAAGCACTTCTAATTTATATCATTGTAAAGCTGGTAACATTACGCACGCAACGGTATAAGTTTCAATGAAATCCAAGCACTTTGTACGACAAAGGCTGATTTAGCTGATGGAGGCTGATGTAGGCTGATTTGGCTGACGTAGGCTGATGCAGGCTGATTCAGCTGATAGCGAAGTCCACGTGGACTCAAATTTCGCGCAGTTTTTTGCGATTTGCAGGAAAACTGGTAAGGTCACGCACTTCTAATTTATATCATTGCAAAGCTGGTAACATTACTCACGCAACAGTATAAGTTTCAATGAGATCCTAGAACTTTGTGCGACGAAGGCTGATTTAGCTGATGTCGGCTGATTTTGCTGATGTAGGCTGACGGAGGCTGATTTAGCTGATGTAGGCTGACGTAGGCTGATGCAGGCTGATTCTGCTGATGGCAAAGTCCACGTGGACTCAATCCTCGCACAGTTTTTCGCGATTTGCAGGAAAACTAGAAAAGTCACACACTTCTAACTTATATCACTGTAAAGCTGGTATCACTGCGCACGCAACTGTCTAAGTTTAAATGAAATCCGAACACTTTGTACGACGAAGGCCGATTCAGCTGACGTAGGCTGATATTGCTGATGTAGGCTGACGAAGGCTGATTTAGCTGATGTAGGCTGACGTAGGCTGATGCAGGCTGATTTTGCTGATAACAAAGTCCACGTGGACTCGATTTTCGCACAGTTTTTCACGATTTGCGGGAAAACTAGTAAAGTCACGCACTTCTAACTTATATCACTGTAAAGCTGGTAACATTACGCGCACAACTAGATAAGTTTCAATGAGATCCGAACACTTTGTACCACTGTTATCGATTTTTAAACGCGGAGCGACACACGAACGCTGCTTGCTGCTCCGTATTCGCGGTGCGACTGGTTAGGTTTTTTTTTTTTTTTTTTTTTTTTTTTTTTTTTTTTTTTTTTTTTTTTTTTTTTTTTTTTTTTTTTTGTAGACCCTGCGGTCAACACCGGGGAGACCTGCTAACGGTATACAGTGAATCCCGCGGCTTAGCGACCGCAGGGGCTTGGAGAGGGAGTGGGAGAGGGGAGGGTTAGGTGTGGTAAATTTTATTCTCTGTTTAGTCGTGTTCTCTGTTTAGTCGTGTACTCTGATAGTGTTTCAAATGTACTCTGCAGGGGCCTAGAAAGGAACGGAAAAGGAAGGTGGAAGGGAAAGTGGTGGAAGGGAGGAAGGTTCCCAGGATGGGCGGAAAGAGAAGGTGTCAGGAATGTTCGCGGAACCCTCAAAGGCCTCGAATGTGTTATACAACCAAGAGGTACACACACTGAACTGTGTGCCACAGCCCGCGACAAATCTCCCCCCATGCATGGGCGTGCATCTAGTGTGAAGACCCAGCGCACAAGAATTGCCTGAGGGGGCGACTGGTTAGGTTAGGTTAGGTTAGGTTAGGTTAGGTTGGGGTGCGAAGGGGTGCGATGTCAGGAAACCTCCACGCGGTGCACCCTGGGCAACGGCGCGTCGATCACGTTGATCGGCGCGACGGCTAATATCCTGACAACAGTTGGTTGGCGGTTGTCGTCTCTTGCGGCGGCCGTCGTCCTGTCTTGGTGGGCCCGTTCATCGGGCGACTCCCGGTTCTGTCCTGGGGGTGTCGACGGGCTCGGTGTGCGCTAACCCCGCCCCGAGCAGGCAGTGGGGGGGAACTCATTCTCTTCCGCTGTCGCCGTCGTAAATCGTAATCTGGTATGGAGGTCCGTGGTCATGTCTCGCGCTCCTGCCGGACCGAGGGTCTTGGCTTAACCGCCCGGACTGCGAGGGAGAAAACCTCTATAAAAAGTTACCCCGAATCCCAAGCGGCGGCGCACCGCGAGGGGATGCATGGCCGATGGGTAGTTCGGTCACTAGTGCGACCCCCGCCAGAGTACCGGCCGACCCTCTGGCGGGTTACGTTAGGCTTACCCAGGTACAGGGGGCTCTGCCTGGGCGGACTGTTTATTTCCCCCACACTCGTGGGAATCTCATGGATTTTGACAAAGTACCAATAATAAAACTGACGAGATTGCCTACTCCCGTTCCGGAATCCGGGGCTGGAGGGGCGGAGGTCGAAGGGCTCAGTCCCAACGACGGTAGATGCGCAGGAGATGGTGCGAGTGTACCGCTCAGCCTTCCTGCAGCAGTAGATGATACGCCATTTTTGGCGCCAGCGCCTATAAATGAGCCTGGGAGAAGTGGTGTTACCTCAAGGCGTTATAAAGGACGCCTTTGGGAGGACAGTGAGGCGGACTCTGTTAGGTCACGATCTGGGGAGTCAGAGAGTGGTGAGGAGGCTGGTCCACCCTCAAAGACCAGAAGTCGCCCTTCTTCAGCAGCAGGCAAATACGCTGGGTTATCTAGAGCCCAGCGCGATCTAAACGCGCAAAGGCGTGAGGCTCTCCGTACTGAGGCTCAGCAAGAAATCGCGGAACGGCTTCAGGAATACTTGAAAGCTCCATCGGAACCCGGAGTTCCCATGATGGACACAGACGAACCAAAGGTCATACTCCGGGAGGACCTATCTAATTGTGGGAAGCTTGTGCGTATGATTGTCCGGAAATCGGGCAACCTCAAGGGCACGAGCCAAAAGACATTGAATTTCGTGGTCGACACAATAGCGAAGTATGTCGACCAACCTGAAGCGATGGTGACGGCTCGCCTCGAAGAGGAAACTAAGAGGTTGAGGGACCATAGTGCGCGTCTGGAGTCGGACATGAAACTGTTGGCAGAAGAGAACGCCTCCCTTCGGCGGCGATTGGAACAGTTAGAGGCGGCCACCAAAGCTCAGCCGGCGGAAGACCTCCTGGAGCGAATGGAGGCGGCGTGGCAGGCCCGGTTTGAATCACTTCTAATGGGGCCAGCTCAAAGACCGCCCTTGGCCCATGAAAAGAGGACGGGGGTGGTAGAACTTCCCGTCCAAGGGGGATTTGTGGGAGGTAAACCCCAGTCCTCCATAGATAAGGGTAAGGGGAAAGGAGTAGGGAAGAAAACGGTTAAGTCCGCTCCCACCACTCCTGCTCCCGTGGCTGGGCCTTCCACAGCCCCATCGCAGGCCATTGCTGGACCTTCTACAGCTCCACCGCAGGCGATTGCTGGGCCATCCAAGGCGCATAACACTGTTGTGCCAAAAGGCAATGTGCGAAAGCCCCAAAAGGGAAAGAGGAGTGGTCCAGCACCCACGACGCAAAGTGCTCCAGAGCCGCGCCCACTACCACCGGCCCCAACGTCAATGGACGCGGGGTGGACGGTGGTTGTGGGCAGAAAGAAGAAGAAGCCCATGCCCGCAACGACGCCCGCTGCTAATCACCAGCGGCAGCCTCGTCGCACTGAGCCTGTACTCCGTCCACCACGCTCCGCAGCAATCGTGATTTCCTTGACGCCGGCTGCGGTTGCCAAGGGACTAACTTATGCGAAGGTGTTGACGGAGGCCCAGCAACGCGTGAGTCTCACCGGCCTGAATATTGACAGGCTGAAGCCGAAAGTCTCGGCTGCGGGTGCCATGTTATACGAGGTGCCCGGAGCCGAGTCTGAACAGAGGGCCGATTCCCTCGCCGCAAGGCTGAGGGAATGTTTCGGTGAGTCGGAAGATGTCAGAGTCTCCCGGCCCACCAAGTGTTCAGAACTGCGGCTGTCTGACCTGGATCCGGCAGCAACTCCGGAGACAGTCGCAGCGGCCCTCTGCAGTGCCGGTGAGTGTGCCGCAGAGGCGGTTAAAGTGGGGCAAATCCGGCCCGACCGCTCTGGCCTGAGCTCTGTGTGGGCCAGAGTGCCGGTCAAGGCGGCCCAGAAAATTAAGGCGGGCCGCCTAATAGTAGGGTGGACCGTGGTCAGGGTTACCGTGCTCGAGGCGCGCCGGATGCGCTGCTACCGTTGCCTCGAGCACGGTCATGCGCAATCTAATTGCAATGGAGGGCCGGACCGCAGCGATCTGTGTTATCGCTGCGGCAAGGCGGGGCATAAAGCCCGTCAATGTAAGGAGGCACCAAACTGTGTCATTTGTGCCGCAGCTGGGAAGCCCGCCGGACATCAGCTGGGAGGAAAGTCTTGTTCCGCTACCTCCCGTAATACCCGGCGACGCTCCATTAGAAGACCGGCTGGGAACCCACCGCAAGGGGTGGCCGCGATGGAAGGTGTGGAAGAGATCGCCCAGTAATGGACCTGAAGATCCTCCAGGCGAACATCAACCACTGCGCCCGGGCCCAGGACCTGTTGTCCCAAAGCCTGGCGCAGTGGTCGGTGCAAGTGGCCGTGGTCGCCGAGCCGTACTTTGTCCCGCCCAGGGATAACTGGGCCGGGGACCTCAACGGTTCGGTGGCCATCATCACCCAGGGTGCCGCAGGCTCCCCGCCCTTCGAAAAAGTAGCGAAGGGCCAGGGATGCGTCGCGGCTCTGTTGGGAGACGTATGGGTTGTAGGAGTTTATTTCTCTCCCAACAGACCCCTCTACGAATTCGAGGCTTTTCTCGTTCGACTGGGGGCCCTGGTGGAGCAAGGCCAACCTCACCCGGCGATCGTCGCCGGCGACTTCAACGCCAAATCCATGGTGTGGGGTTCGCCGGCGACCGACGTTCGCGGTGAGGTCCTGGAGGACTGGGCGATCTCTGTCGGCCTGGTCGTCCTGAATAGGGGGTCGGTGGACACGTGCGTGCGTCACAACGGCGGGTCGATTGTTGATCTTTCGTTTGCGAGCCCCGCCGTTGCACGTCGTGTCCGGGGCTGGAGAGTCCTCGTGGGCGTGGAGACGTTATCGGACCATCGCTACATAAGGTTCGACGTCTCCGCGTCCCCGAGTATCCAGCCCAGTGGTGGACCGAGTGCCCCTAATCAGGACGGCCCGCGGTGGGTTTTACGTCGCCTCGATAAAGAGGCCCTAGTGCTGGCCGCTCTGGTCGTATCGTGGCTCCCCGTGCCGGACGGGCCGGTACGGGTCGAGCAGGAGGCGGAGTGGTTCGGGGTGGCAATGTCGGACGTTTGCGACGCCGCCATGCCCCGAGCCCTCCGCCGTTTGCCGCGGCGGCAGGTGTACTGGTGGTCGGCGGAGTTAGCGCAGTTGCGCGCATCTTGCGTCGCTGCGCGCCGTCGATTCGCCAGGCATCGCCGTCGCCGATTGAGGGCGGACGATCACGCAGACCAGGAGCGGCGGCTCTACGGCCTCTATAAGGAGGCGAAGAGAGCGCTGCGGGTGGCCGTTCACAGGGCCAAGGTCGCGGCAAGGAAGGAGTTCCTGGAGACTCTCGACAGTGACCCGTGGGGGCGCCCCTATCGCTTGGTTATGAACAAGCTTCGACCAGCGGCGCCCCCACTGTCGCAGAGTCTCCGGCCAGACTTACTGGCCAACGTCGTCGCGACCTTGTTTCCGGCCACCGAGGAGACCACTCCTCCACCGATGGCGCCACCGGAAGTGGCGTCATCGTCGTACGAGACTTCGGCAAGGGAAATCCCGGAGGTTTCGCCCGCTGAGATGCGGGCGGTAGTGCTTCGGCTGCGGAGCAAAAACACGGCCCCAGGGCTCGATGGCATTCCTGGGAGGGCCTTGGTGCTAGCTCTCGAGCACCTGGGTCCGAGGCTCCGCAGTTTGTTCTCCGCCTGTTTGGAGCAGGGCGTCTTCCCGGTGCGTTGGAAAACCGGGAAGCTCGTCCTGCTGAAGAAGGAAGGAAGACCCGCAGAGTCGCCGTCGGCCTACCGGCCCATCGTGCTGCTCGACGAGGTTGCCAAACTCTTTGAGCGTATAGTGCATGCTCGCCTCGTCGAGCATCTCGATAGGGTCGGTCCGAATTTGGCCGACGTACAATTTGGATTCAGGAGGGGACGTTCCACCGTCCATGCGATTCTGCGGGTGAAGGCACAGGCGGAGGATGCAGTGGCCAGAGGCAGTGTAATGATAGCAGTATCACTAGATATTTCTAATGCGTTTAATTCGCTGCCCTGGCCCTGCATCCACGAAGCACTGCGGTACCACGTGGTGCCACCCTATCTCCGGCGTCTGGTGCACGCGTACCTTTCTGATAGGTACGTGGTGTATCCGGGCGCCGACGGGTGGCACCGAAGAGCGATGTCGTGCGGTGTTCCACAGGGCTCGGTTTTAGGCCCTCTCCTGTGGAACATCGGGTACGACTGGGTGCTCCGTGGTGCCAATCTCCGGGGAGTCGACGTGACTTGTTACGCGGACGACACTCTGGTCACGGCGACATCTGGGACTTTCCAGGATGCTGCAATATTAGCGGCGGCGGGCACCGGCCAAGTTGTAGATCGTATTCAACGATTAGGTTTGAAGGTGGCCCTTGAAAAGACCGAGGCCATTTGTTTCCATAGGCCTCGGAAAGGGCCACCGGCCGGTGCCCACATCGTTGTTGAAGGGGTGCGGATTCCCATCGGCAAGAATATGAAATATTTAGGTTTGATTTTGGATAGCCGATGGGAGTTTCGCACCCATTTTGAAAAGATGAAGACAAAACTGTCCCGGGCAGCGGGCGCTCTTTCTAGCCTGCTGCCCAACCTGGAAGGTCCTGGCATCCCTTGCCGAAGGTTATACCACGGAGTCGTGCGGTCCATGGCCCTGTATGGCAGTCCCGTTTGGGCTGATTCCCTGAGCGACCGCTGCGTCGCGCTTTTGCGCAATCCTCAGCGTGTAGTGGCGCAGCGAGCGATCAGGGCATACCGCACGGTCTCGTACGAGGCGGCTTGCATGTTGGCCGGATTCCTGCCCTGGGATCTGGACGCCCGATCCCTGTCCGATGCTTTTCATTGGCGGGAGGAGGCGTTCAGTCGCGGGCAGCGTCCGGCCCTGAAGGAGGTGGAGGCCATGAGGGCCTCCTTACGGCGAGCCGCCGTGGAGGAGTGGCGTCTCAGGCTGGAGGCCCCGTCAGCGGGGCTTAGGGTCGTAGCGGCAGTGCGCCCGGTCTTTGCCGAGTGGCTAGACAGGCGCCACGGCCCGGCTACATTTCGATTGACACAGATGCTCACCGGACATGGTTGCTTCGGTGAGTATCTGTGTCGAATTGTTGGCACGGAGGTGTCGGCCGTGTGTCACCATTGTGACAACTGCCCGCTGGATACGGCCCAGCACACACTGGAGTTTTGCCCAGCCTGGGACGAGGAGCGCAGCGCTCTCAGAGCAGTCGTCGGAGGAGACCTCTCGCTGCCGGCCGTGGTCGCTTCCATGGTCGGCAGTCGGGAGGCCTGGCGTGCGGTGGCCCACTTCTGCGAGGTGGTCCTCTCGCAGAAGGAGAGTGCCGAGAGGGATCGGGAGCGTGAAGATCCCTCCCGCCGCCAGAGGAGACGAAGGAGGCGCCGGGTGGACGACTGACCGGCGTCTCCCGCCCTGTGGATTGGGGGCGTTTGGAGAATTCCACCACGGTATCCCCTGCCTGTCGTAAAAGGCGACTAATAGGGGCCACCGGGGGTCACGGGCGGGCAGCAGGGGGCTGTCCGTCATTACACACTATGTTGTTGTGACCCCCGTGATGGACGGCAGCGTGGCTGGTTGGCCTCACGCTGCCGTAGACGCTGAGAGCGTCCTTCGGTGCGCGGGGGCGTCTGAGCCCCCCCATAACAGGAGACGGGCCGCATCAGGCGGCACCGCGCAGGGGCGGTTGCGGACGACAACTTAGACATTCGTCAGAGGAAGCCCGCAGCCGTCCCTCATGCGCCGAAGAAGGCCACCGCGGAGTTTTAGTTGGTATGCCGTGCGGTGTACATAGGTTAGGGACTCGGCCCGGCAATCACTCTACGCTGGGTCGTAAGGCACGGTGACCCCAACATAACCGCTCGGTCGCCCCCCTCGAAGGCCGGGCGGTAGTGGTAACACACTTTCTCCGCGAAAACAAAAAAAAAAAAAAAAAAAAAGGTTGGGGTGCGAAGTCAGGAAACCTCCACGCGGTGCACCCTGGGCAACGGCGCGTCGATCACGTTGATCGGCGCGACGGCTAATATCCTGACAACAGTTGGTTGGCGGTCGTCGTCTGTTGCGGCGATCGTCGTCCTCTTTTGGTGGGCCCGTTCATCGGGCGACTCCCGGTTCTGTCCTGGGGGTGTCGACGGGCTCGGTGTGCGCTAACCCCGCCCCGAGCAGGCAGTGGGGGGGAACCTTTCTCTTCCGCTGTCGCCGTCGCAGATCGTAATCCGGTATGGAGGTCCGTGGTCATGTCTCGCGCTCCTGCTGGACCGAGGGTCTTGGCTTAACCGCCCGGACCGCGAGGGAGAAAACCTCTATAAAAAGTTACCCCGAATCCCAAGCGGCGGCGCACCGCGAGGGGATGCATGGCCGATGGGTAGTTCGGTCCCTAGTGCGACCCCCGCCAGAGTACCGGCCGACCCTCTTGGCGGGTTACGTTAGGCTTACCCAGGTACAGGGGGCTCTGCCTGGGCGGACTGTTTATTTCCCCCACACTCGTGGGAACAATCATGGATTATTCAAAATTACCAATTATAAAATTGACGAGATTGCCTACTCCTGTCCCGGAATCCGGGGCTGGAGTGGCGGAGATCGAAGGGATCATTCCCGACGATGGAAGATGTGCAGGAGAGGGTGCAACTGTACCGCTCAGCCTTCCTGCTGGAGCTGTAGAAACGCCATTTATGGCACCAGGGCCTATCAGTGAGTCTGGAAGAAGCAGCGTGACCTCAAGGCGTCATAAAGGACGCTTTTGGGACGAAAGTGAGGCGGACTCCGTAAGATCGCGGTCTGGTGAGTCAGAGAGTGAAGAGAGTCGTCCTCCCTCGAAGACCCGAACTCGCCCTTCCTCATCTGCGGGGAAACACGCTGGGCTATCCAGAGCCCAGCGAGATTTAAACGCACAGCGGCGTGTTGCTCTCCGTGCCGAGGCGGAGAAAGAGATGGCGGAACAAGTTCAGGCCTACCTGAAAGTTCCAACGGAACCCGGAGTACCCGCTATGGAGGTGGATGAATCTAGGGTCATCCTCCGTGAGGACCTGACTAACTGCGGGAAGCTCGTGCAAATGGTTGTCCGGAAATCGGGCAACCTCAAGGGCACGAGCCAAAAGACGCTGAACTTCGTGGTCGACACCATTGCAAAATATGTCGGCCAACGAAGCGATGAAACCGTGGTGATGGCTCGCCTCGAAGAGGAGACAAAGCAGGTGAGAGAGCACAGTGCGCGTCTGGAGGCGGACGTGAAGAAGTTGACGGAGGAGAACGCCTCCCTTCGACGGCGCTTGGATGAGCTGGAGGCGGCCACCAAAGCGCAGCCGGGGGAAGACATCCTGAAACGGATGGAGGCGATGTGGCAGGCCCGTTTTGAGTCAGTCCTGATGGGGCCAGCTCAAAGGCCGCCCTTGGCTCATGACAATAGGACCGCAGTTGTCGAACTTCCTGTCCAGGGTGGATTCGTCGGAGGGAAACCGCAGTCCTCCGTCGAAAAGGGCAAAGGAAAGGGACAGGGGAAGAGCTCGGGGAAGTCTGCCCCCTCCACTCCTGTTCCCGTGGCTGGGCCTTCCACAGCACCACCGCAGGCCATTGCTGGGCCTTCTACAGCCCCACCGCAGGCGATTGCTGGGCCATCCAAGGCGCCAAACTCCAAAAAGAGAACTGCCCAATCTGGACGGACGGCGCAAGTGCAGAAGCCCCAAAAGGGCAAGAAGAATCGACCAGCACCGACGGCGCAAGCTGCTCCGGAGCCGCGCCCACTACCGCCTGCCCCAGCGTCAATGGACGAGGGGTGGACAGTGGTTGTGGGCAAAAAGAAAAAGCCCGCTGCGACGCCCGTTGCTAATTCTCAGCGGCAGCCCCGTCGGCCAGAGCCTAAACTGCGTCCGCCGCGGTCCGCAGCGATCGTCATTTCATTGACGTCAGCTGCGGTCGCCAAAGGCCTAACTTACGCGAAGGTCTTGACGGAGGCTCAAAATCGCGTAAGTCTCACCGGCCTGAACATTGACAGGCTGAAGCCGAAAGTCTCGGCTTCGGGCGCCATGTTGTATGAGGTGCCCGGAGCCGAGTCGGAGCAGAGGGCCGATTCCCTAGCCGAAAGGCTAAGGGAATACTTTGGTGAGTCGGAAGATGTAAGAGTCTCCCGGCCCACCAAGTGTTCGGAGCTGCGGCTGTCAGACCTAGACCCCGCAGCAACTCCTGAGACAGTCGCAGCGGCCCTCTGCAGTGCCGGTGAGTGTGCCGCAGAGTTAGTAAAGGTGGGGGAAATCCGGCCCGACCGCTCTGGCCTGGGTTCAGTTTGGGCCAGAGTGCCAGTCAAGGCGGCCCAAAAACTCAAGGCGGGCCGCCTGATAGTTGGGTGGACGGTGGTCAGGGTTACCGTGCTCGAGGCGCGCCGGATGCGCTGCTACCGTTGCCTCGAGCACGGTCATGCGCAATCTAATTGCAACGGAGGGCCGGATCGCAGCGACCTTTGCTATCGCTGCGGCAAGGCGGGGCATAAAGCCCGTCAATGTAAGGAGGCACCAAACTGCGTCATTTGTGCCGCAGCTGGGAAGCCCGCCGGACATCAGCTGGGAGGAAAGTCGTGTTCCACCACCTCCCGCAATACCCGGCGACGCTCAAATAGAAGACCGGCTGGGAACCCACCGCAAGGGGTGGCCGCGATGGAAGGTGTAGAAGAGATCGCCCATTAATGGACCTGAAGATCCTCCAGGCGAACATCAACCACTGCGCCCGGGCCCAGGACCTGTTGTCCCAAAGCCTGGCGCAGTGGTCGGTGCAAGTGGCCGTGGTCGCCGAGCCGTACTTCGTCCCGCCCAGGGATAACTGGGCCGGGGACCTCGACGGTTCGGTGGCCATCATCACCCAGGGTGCCGCAGGCTCCCCGCCCTTCGAAAAAGTAGCGAAGGGCCAGGGATGCGTCGCGGCTCTGTTGGGAGACGTATGGGTTGTAGGAGTTTATTTCTCTCCCAACAGACCCCTCTACGAGTTCGAGGCTTTTCTCGTTCGACTGGGGGCCCTGGTGGAGCAAGGCCAACCTCACCCGGCGATCGTCGCCGGCGACTTCAACGCCAAATCCATGGTGTGGGGTTCGCCGGCGACCGACGTTCGCGGTGAGGTCCTGGAGGACTGGGCGATCTCTGTCGGCCTGGTCGTCCTGAATAGGGGGTCGGTGGACACGTGCGTGCGGCACAACGGCGGGTCGATTGTTGATCTTTCGTTTGCGAGCCCCGCCGTTGCACGTCGTGTCCGGGGCTGGAGAGTCCTCGTGGGCGTGGAGACGTTGTCGGACCATCGCTACATTAGGTTCGACGTCTCCGCGTCCCCGAGTATCCAGCCCAGTGGTGGACCGAGTGCCCCTAATCAGGACGGCCCGCGGTGGGTCATACGTCGCCTCAACAAAGAGGCCCTAGTGCTGGCCGCTCTGGTCGTATCGTGGCTCCCCGTGCCGGACGGGCCGGTACGGGTCGAGCAGGAGGCGGAGTGGTTCGGGGTGGCAATGTCGGACGTTTGCGACGCCGCCATGCCCCGCGCCCTCCGCCGTTCGCCGCGGCGGCAGGTGTACTGGTGGTCGGCGGAGTTAGCGCAGTTGCGCGCGTCTTGCGTAGCTGCGCGCCGTCGATTCGCCAGGCATCGCCGTCGCCGATTGAGGGCGGACGATCACGCAGACCAGGAGCGGCAGCTCTACGGCCTCTATAAGGAGGCGAAGAGAGCGCTGCGGGTGGCCGTTCACAGGGCCAAGGTCGCGGCAAGGAAGGAGTTCCTGGAGACTCTCGACGGTGACCCGTGGGGGCGCCCCTATCGCTTGGTTATGAACAAGCTTCGACCAGCGGCGCCCCCACTGTCGCAGAGTCTCCGGCCAGACTTATTGGCCAACGTCGTCGCGACCTTGTTTCCGGCCACCGAGGAGACCACTCCTCCACCGATGGCGCCACCGGAAGTGGCGTCATCGTCGTACGAGACTTCGGCAAGGGAAATCCCGGAGGTTTCGCCCGCTGAGATGCGGGCGGTAGTGCTTCGGCTGCGGAGCAAAAACACGGCCCCAGGGCTCGATGGCATCCCTGGGAGGGCCTTGGTGCTGGCTCTCGAGCACCTGGGTCCGAGGCTCCGCAGTTTGTTCTCCGCCTGTTTAGAGCAGGGCGTCTTCCCGGCGCGTTGGAAAACCGGGAAGCTCGTCCTGCTGAAGAAGGAAGGAAGACCCGCAGAGTCGCCGTCGGCCTACCGGCCCATCGTGCTGCTCGACGAGGTCGCCAAACTTTTCGAGCGTATAGTTCATGCTCGCCTCGTCGAGCACCTCGATAGGGTCGGTCCGAACTTGGCCGACGTACAATTTGGATTCCGCAGGGGACGTTCCACCGTCCACGCGATTCTGCGGGTGAAGGCACAGGCGGAGGATGCAGTGGCCAGAGGCAGTGTAGTAATAGCGGTATCGCTTGATATTTCAAATGCGTTTAACTCGCTGCCCTGGCCGTGCATCCACGAAGCACTGCGGTACCACGTGGTGCCACCCTATCTCCGGCGTCTGGTGCACGCGTACCTTTCTGATAGGTACGTGGTGTATCCGGGCGCCAACGGGTGGCACCGAAGAGCGATGTCGTGCGGTGTTCCACAGGGCTCGGTTTTGGGCCCTCTCCTGTGGAACATCGGGTACGACTGGGTGCTCCGTGGTGCCAATCTCCGGGGCGTCGGCGTCACATGCTACGCCGACGACACGCTAGTTACAGCGACTTCTGGGACCTTCCAGGATGCCGCAATCCTGGCGGCGGAGGGCACCGGCGACGTCGTGCGTCGCATCCAGCGACTTGGTTTGAAGGTGGCCCTTGAAAAGACCGAGGCCATTTGTTTTCACAGGCCTCGGAAAGGGCCACCGGCCGGTGCCCACATCGTCGTGGAGGGGGTGCGGATTCCCATCGGCAAGAACATGAAATATTTGGGTTTGATTTTGGATAGCCGATGGGAATTTCGCACCCATTTTGAGAAGATGCGGACGAAACTGTCCCGGGCAGCGGGCGCTCTTTCTAGCCTGCTGCCCAACATGGAAGGTCCTGGCATCCCTTGCCGAAGGTTATACCACGGAGTCGTGCGGTCCATGGCCCTGTATGGCAGTCCCGTTTGGGCTGATTCCCTGAGCGACCGCTGCGTCGCGCTCTTGCGCAATCCTCAGCGTGTAGTGGCGCAGCGAGCGATCAGGGCATACCGCACGGTCTCGTACGAGGCGGCTTGCATGTTGGCCGGATTCCTGCCCTGGGATCTGGACGCCCGATCCCTGTCCGATGCTTTTCATTGGCGGGAGGAGGCGTTCAATCGCGGGCAGCGTCCGGCCCTGAAGGAGGTGGAGGCCATGAGGGCCTCCTTACGGCGAGCCGCCGTGGAGGAGTGGCGTCTCAGGCTGGAGGCCCCGTCAGCGGGGCTACGGGTCGTAGCGGCAGTGCGCCCGGTCTTTGCCAAATGGCTAGACAGGCGCCACGGCCCAGCTACATTTAGATTGACACAGATGCTCACCGGGCATGGTTGCTTCGGTGAGTATCTGTGTCGTATTGTTGGCACGGAGGTGTCGGCCGTGTGTCACCATTGTGACAACTGCCCGCTGGACACGGCCCAGCACACACTGGAGTTTTGCCCAGCCTGGGACGAGGAGCGCAGCGCTCTCAGATCAGTCGTCGGAGGAGACCTCTCGCTGCCGGCCGTGGTCGCTTCCATGGTCGGCAGTCGGGAGGCCTGGCGTGCGGTGGCCCACTTCTGCGAGGTGGTCCTCTCGCAGAAGGAGAGTGCCGAGAGGGATCGGGAGCGTGAAGATCCCTCCCGCCGCCAGAGGAGACGAAGGAGGCGCCGGGTGGACGACTGACCGGCGTCTCCCGCCCTGTGGATTGGGGGCGTTTGGAGAATTCCACCACGGTATCCCCTGCCTGTCGTAAAAGGCGACTAATAGGGGCCACCGGGGGTCACGGGCGGGCGGCAGGGGGCTGTCCGTCATTACACACTATGTTGTGACCCCCGTGTTGGACGGCAGCGTGGCTGGTTGGCCTCACGCTGCCGTAGACGCTGAGAGCGTCCTTCGGTGCGCGGGGGCGTCTGAGCCCCCCCATAACAGGAGACGGGCCGCACCAGGCGGCACCGCGCAGGGGCGGTTGCGGACGACAACTTAGACATTCGTCAGAGGAAGCCCGCAGCCGTCCCTAATGCGCCGAAGAAGGCCACCGCGGAGTTTTGGTTGGTATGCCGTGCGGTGTACATAGGTTAGGGACTCGGCCCGGTGGTCGCCCGATGTTTTCCATCTCTCCGGGCGGCTCAACGCCGGGTCGTAAGGCACGGTGACCCCAACATAACCGCTCGGTCGCCCCCCATGAAGGCCGGGCGGTAGTGGTAATGCACTTTCTCCGCGAAACCAAAAAAAGGTTGGGGTGCGAAGTCAGGAAACCTCCACGCGGTGCACCCTGGGCAACGGCGCGTCGATCACGTTGATCGGCGCGACGGCTAATATCCTGACAACAGTTGGTTGGCGGTTGTCGTCTCTTGCGGCGGCCGTCGTCCTGTCTTGGTGGGCCCGTTCATCGGGCGACTCCCGGTTCTGTCCTGGGGGTGTCGACGGGCTCGGTGTGCGCTAACCCCGCCCCGAGCAGGCAGTGGGGGGGAACCTTTCTCTCCCGCTGTCGCCGTCGCAGATCGTAATCCGGTATGGAGGTCCGTGGTCATGTCTCGCGCTCCTGCCGGACCGAGGGTCTTGGCTTAACCGCCCGGACCGCGAGGGAGAAAACCTCTATAAAAAGTTACCCCGAATCCCAAGCGGCGGCGCACCGCGAGGGGATGCATGGCCGATGGGTAGTTCGGTCACTAGTGCGACCCCCGCCAGAGTACCGGCCGACCCTCTTGGCGGGTTACGTTAGGCTTACCCAGGTACAGGGGGCTCTGCCTGGGCGGACTGTTTATTTCCCCCACACTCGTGGGAACCAAAATGGAATCTTTAAATAAAAAACCAATTGTTCTGTTGACGAAGTTGCCTCCTCCTGCTTCAGATTCTGGAGTAGGAGCGGCGGAGATCGAAGGGTGCAAGCCCGACGATGGTTGTGTGGTGGAGAGGAATGTGGGCTCGAGGCCCACAGAGGTGGAGGCCGAATTCGCTCGGCCTCTCGATATGACTATCGATTCGGAATCGAGCGAAAGCGGTTCGTCGGTACGGAGCAGAAGACTATGGAGGAGACGCTCTCAGCGCTCTCGGGACAGCTGTTCGCTCCTCACCACTGACACCGACGAGCCAGCGTCTAAGATGCAGACGACTGATGGTCGTGGTAGGGGTCGTCTCCTCCCAGCTGGCAATTGTGTCAGCTTAAAAAAGACGCAGAGGGAACGCGACAAGTCGAAGCGTGAAGAGGCACGCGAAAAGGCCGAAAATGAATTGGCAAAGCAACTCGGCTTTGTGAAAGACGCAGCGTCCTCGAAATCCGTATTGGTGGAGATGGACATTTCGCGTCCCGTTCTCCGAGAGGATTTACTACAATGCGGACAAATTGTTAAGTCTGTGGTAAAAAAGTCGGGCAATTTAAAGGGCACTAGCCAGAAAGCCCTCAACGTGGTGACTGAGACTATCACCAAGTATGTCAACCAGCCTGAGTCTGCAATGATCACGGGCCTAGAAGGGGAGGTGGCAAAGTGGCGAGAAAACAGTTCCCGCCTTGAGGCTGCAATTATACAATTGCGGGAAGAGAATGCCTCCCTCCGTCTTCGGTTGGATGAGCTTGAGGCAGCTGCGAGCAAACGCCCAACTGAAGAAATGCTCGCAGTTATGGAGGCAAGATTCCAGGCCAGGCTGGACTCGGTGCTACAAGGGCCGGCTCCTAGGCCACCACTGGCCCATGAGAAGAAAGCCACCCCAGGGGACACCCAGCTCCCCGTGCAGGGTGGATTCGTGGGCGGAGCACCTAAGCCCACTACAGCCAAGGGCAAGGGGATAGGAAAAGGAAAGAGCTCAGCCCAGACCGCTCCCTCCATTCCCGTTCCCGTGGCCGGGCCCTCAACTGCTCCTCCACAAGTTATCGCTGGGTCTTCAAAGGAAGATCAGCAGAGAGGAGTAAAGCCAACCCAGACGAGACGTAAGATAAAGCCTCAGAAGAATGGCAAGAAAGGATCAGCACCCATAGCACAAGCTGCCCCAGAGCCCCGCCCATTGCCACCGGCCCCTGTGTCCCTGGACAGGGAATGGACGGTAGTGGTAGGCAAGAGAAAGAAGTCCAGGTCTGGAACCACGCCGGTGGCAAGTTCACAGCCGCCACCACGCAGGGCCGAGCCCAAGCTCCGCCCACCACGTTCTGCAGCTGTCGTAATATCTTTGACGCCGGCGGCTGTAGCCAAAGGGCTTACATACGCCAAAGTCCTGACAGAGGCGCAGGGCAAAGTGGACCTCACCGGCCTTGAGATTACAAGGCTGAGGCCAAAATTTGCGGCCACGGGTGCCCCTATGTATGAGGTGCCCGGGGCCAATTCTGACGAGAGGGCCGACTCCCTCGCCGATAGGCTGAGGGAGTGTTTTAGTGGGTCGGAGGACGTCCGAGTATCCCGACCCACAAAAACTGCGGAACTGCGGCTGACAGAGTTGGATTATACAGCCACTCCAGAATCAGTCGCAGCGGCCCTCTCTAAGGCCGGTGAGTGTGCCATAGACGCTATTAAGGTCGGGCAAATCCGTCCCGACCGTTCGGGTGTGGGCACTGCATGGGTGCGGATGCCGATAAAGGCAGCCCAAAAAGTGCGGGGGGCGGGCCGAGTAATGATCGGCTGGGTCGCGGCTCGAATAACAGTGCTCGAGCCGCGTCCCCTCCGGTGCTTCCGGTGCCTGGAGTCCGGGCACGTCCGGGAGCGCTGTGACTGCGCAGTGGACCGCAGCGCGTTATGTTACCGCTGCGGTCAGGCGGGCCACAAAGCCCGCGAGTGTAATGCCGCGCCAAACTGCGTGGTCTGCGCGGCTTCTGGCAAGCCCGCTGGGCACCGGCTTGGGGGAAAGACGTGTACCGTCTCCTCGCGAAAAACCCGTCGCAGCCCGCGAAGACGAACGGCTGGCGCTGAGGCTACGGCCCAGCCGCAGTCGGTGAACCCACCGCAAGGGGTGGCCGAGATGGAAGGAGTTGAAGAGATCGCCCAGTAATGGACCTGAAAATCCTCCAGGCGAACATCAACCACTGCGCCCGGGCCCAGGACCTGTTGTCCCAAAGCCTGGCGCAGTGGTCGGTGCAAGTGGCCGTGGTCGCCGAGCCGTACTTTGTCCCGCCCAGGGATAACTGGGCCGGGGACCTCGACGGTTCGGTGGCCATCATCACCCAGGGTGCCGCAGGCTCCCCGCCCTTCGAAAAAGTAGCGAAGGGCCAGGGATGCGTCGCGGCTCTGTTGGGAGACGTATGGTTTGTAGGAGTTTATTTCTCTCCCAACAGACCCCTCTACGAGTTCGAGTCCTTTCTCGTTCGACTGGGGGCCCTGGTGGAGCAAGGCCAACCTCACCCGGCGATCGTCGCCGGCGACTTCAACGCCAAATCCATGGTGTGGGGTTCGCCGGCGACTGACGTTCGCGGTGAGGTCCTGGAGGACTGGGCGATCTCTGTCGGCCTGGTCGTCCTGAATAGGGGGTCGGTGGACACGTGCGTGCGGCACAACGGCGGGTCGATTGTCGATCTTTCGTTTGCGAGCCCCGCCGTTGCACGTCGTGTCCGGGGCTGGAGAGTCCTCGTGGGCGTGGAGACGTTGTCGGACCATCGCTACATAAGGTTCGACGTCTCCGCGTCCCCGAGTATCCAGCCCAGTGGTGGACCGAGTGCCCCTAATCAGGACGGCCCGCGGTGGGTTTTACGTCGCCTCGATAAAGAGGCCCTAGTGCTGGCCGCTCTGGTCGTATCGTGGCTCCCCGTGCCGGACGGGCCGGTACGGGTCGAGCAGGAGGCGGAGTGGTTCGGGGTGGCAATGTCGGACGTTTGCGACGCCGCCATGCCCCGAGCCCTCCGCCGTTCGCCGCGGCGGCAGGTGTACTGGTGGTCGGCGGAGTTAGCGCAGTTGCGCGCATCTTGCGTAGCTGCGCGCCGTCGATTCGCCAGGCATCGCCGTCGCCGATTGAGGGCGGACGATCACGCAGACCAGGAGCGGCAGCTCTACGGCCTCTACAAGGAGGCGAAGAGAGCGCTGCGGGTGGCCGTTCACAGGGCCAAGGTCGCGGCAAGGAAGGAGTTCCTGGAGACTCTCGACGGTGACCCGTGGGGGCGCCCCTATCGCTTGGTTATGAACAAGCTTCGACCAGCGGCGCCCCCACTGTCGCAGAGTCTCCGGCCAGACTTACTGGCCAACGTCGTCGCGACCTTGTTTCCGGCCACCGAGGAGACCACTCCTCCACCGATGGCGCCACCGGAAGTGGCGTCATCGTCGTACGAGACTTCGGCAAGGGAAATCCCGGAGGTTTCGCCCGCTGAGATGCGGGCGGTAGTGCTTCGGCTGCGGAGCAAAAACACGGCCCCAGGGCTCGATGGCATCCCTGGGAGGGCCTTGGTGCTGGCTCTCGAGCACCTGGGTCCGAGGCTCCGCAGTTTGTTCTCCGCCTGTTTGGAGCAGGGCGTCTTCCCGGCGCGTTGGAAAACCGGGAAGCTCGTCCTGCTGAAGAAGGAAGGAAGACCCGCAGAGTCGCCGTCGGCCTACCGGCCCATCGTGCTGCTCGACGAGGTCGCCAAACTTTTCGAGCGTATAGTTCATGCTCGCCTCGTCGAGCACCTCGATAGGGTCGGTCCGAACTTGGCCGACGAACAATACGGATTTAGGAGGGGACGTTCCACCGTCCACGCGATTCTGCGGGTGAAGGCACAGGCGGAGGATGCAGTGGCCAGAGGCAGTGTAGTAATAGCGGTATCGCTTGATATTTCAAATGCGTTTAATTCGCTGCCCTGGCCGTGCATCCACGAAGCACTGCGGTACCACGCGGTGCCGCCCTATCTCCGGCGTCTGGTGCACGCGTACCTTTCTGATAGGTACGTGGTGTATCCGGGCGCCAACGGGTGGCACCGAAGAGCGATGTCGTGCGGTGTTCCACAGGGCTCGGTTTTGGGCCCTCTCCTGTGGAACATCGGGTACGACTGGGTGCTCCGTGGTGCCAATCTCCGGGGCGTCGGCGTCACATGCTACGCCGACGACACGCTAGTTACAGCGACTTCTGGGACCTTCCAGGATGCCGCAATCCTGGCGGCGGAGGGCACCGGCGACGTCGTGCGTCGCATCCAGCGACTTGGTTTGAAGGTGGCCCTTGAAAAGACCGAGGCCATTTGTTTTCATAGGCCTCGGAAAGGGCCACCGGCCGGTGCCCACATCGTTGTTGAGGGGGTGCGGATTCCCATCGGCAAGAATATGAAGTATTTGGGATTGATATTAGATAGCCGATGGGAATTTCGCACCCACTTTGAAAAGATGCGGACAAAACTGTCCCGGGCAGCGGGCGCTCTTTCGAGCCTGCTGCCCAACCTGGAAGGTCCTGGCATCCCTTGCCGAAGGTTATACCACGGAGTCGTGCGGTCCATGGCCCTGTATGGCAGTCCCGTTTGGGCTGATTCCCTGAGCGACCGCTGCGTCGCGCTCTTGCGCAATCCTCAGCGTGTAGTGGCGCAGCGAGCGATCAGGGCATACCGCACGGTCTCGTACGAGGCGGCTTGCATGTTGGCCGGATTCCTGCCCTGGGATCTGGACGCCCGATCCCTGTCCGATGCTTTTCATTGGCGGGAGGAGGCGTTCAGTCGCGGGCAGCGTCCGGCCCTGAAGGAGGTGGAGGCCATGAGGGCCTCCTTACGGCGAGCCGCCGTGGAGGAGTGGCGTCTCAGGCTGGAGGCCCCGTCAGCGGGGCTGAGGGTCGTAGCGGCAGTGCGCCCGGTCTTTGCCGAGTGGCTAGACAGGCGCCACGGCCCAGCTACATTTCGATTGACACAGATGCTCACCGGACATGGTTGCTTCGGTGAGTATCTGTGTCGAATTGTTGGCACGGAGGTGTCGGCCGTGTGTCACCATTGTGACAACTGCCCGCTGGATACGGCCCAGCACACACTGGAGTTTTGCCCAGCCTGGGACGAGGAGCGCAGCGCTCTCAGATCAGTCGTCGGAGGAGACCTCTCGTTGCCAGCCGTGGTCGCTTCCATGGTCGGCAGTCGGGAGGCCTGGCGTGCGGTGGCCCACTTCTGCGAGGTGGTCCTCTCGCAGAAGGAGAGTGCCGAGAGGGATCGGGAGCGCGAAGATCCCTCCCGCCGCCAGAGGAGACGAAGGAGGCGCCGGGTGGACGACTGACCGGCGTCTCCCGCCCTGTGGATTGGGGGCGTTTGGAGAATTCCACCACGGTATCCCCTGCCTGTCGTAAAAGGCGACTAATAGGGGCCACCGGGGGTCACGGGCGGGCAGCAGGGGGCTGTCCGTCATTACACATTGTTGTGACCCCCGTGATGGACGGCAGCGTGGCTGGTTGGCCTCACGCTGCCGTAGACGCTGAGAGCGTCCTTCGGTGCGCGGGGGCGTCTGAGCCCCCCCCATAACAGGAGACGGGCCGCACCAGGCGGCACCGCGCAGGGGCGGTTGCGGACGATAACTTAGACACTTTTCGTCCTGGGAAACCCGCAGCCGTCCCTAATGCGCCGAAGAAGGCCACCGCGGAGTTTTAGTTGGTATGCCGTGCGGGTAGGGACTCGGCCCTGGCAGTCACTCTACGCCGGGTCGTAAGGCACGGTGACCCCAACATAACCGCTCGGTCGCCCCCCATGAAGGCCGGGCGGTAGTGGTAATGCACTTTCTCCGCGAAACCAAAAAAAAAAAAAAAAAAAAAAGGTTAGGTTCCCGAAGGAGGTGGAGGCCATGAGGGCCTCCTTACGGCGAGCCGCCGTGGAGGAGTGGCGTCTCAGGCTGGAGGCCCCGTCAGCGGGGCTGAGGGTCGTAGCGGCAGTGCGCCCGGTCTTTGCCGAGTGGCTAGACAGGCGCCACGGCCCGGCTACATTTCGATTGACACAGATGCTCACCGGACATGGTTGCTTCGGTGAGTATCTGTGTCGAATTGTTGGCACGGAGGTGTCGCCCGTGTGTCACCATTGTGACAACTGCCCGCTGGATACGGCCCAGCACACATTAGAGTTTTGCCCAGCCTGGGACGAGGAGCGCAGCGCTCTCAGAGCAGTCGTCGGAGGAGACCTCTCGCTGCCGGCCGTGGTCGCTTCCATGGTCGGCAGTCGGGAGGCCTGGCGTGCGGTGGCCCACTTCTGCGAGGTGGTGCTCTCGCAGAAGGAGAGTGCCGAGAGGGATCGGGAGCGGGAGGATCCCTCCCGCCGCCAGAGGAGACGAAGGAGGCGCCGGGTGGACGACTGACCGGCGTCTCCCGCCCTGTGGATTGGGGGCGTTTGGAGAATTCCACCACGGTATCCCCTGCCTGTCGTAAAAGGCGACTAATAGGGGCCACCGGGGGTCACGGGCGGGCAGCAGGGGGCTGTCCGTCATTACACACAATATTGTTGTGACCCCCGTGATGGACGGCAGCGTGGCTGGTTGGCCTCACGCTGCCGTAGACGCTGAGAGCGTCCTTCGGTGCGCGGGGGCGTCTGAGCCCCCCATAACAGGAGACGGGCCGCACCAGGCGGCACTGCGCAGGGGCGGTTGCGGACGATAACTTAGACACTTTTCGTCCTGGGAAACCCGCAGCCGTCCCTAATGCGCCGAAGAAGGCCACCGCGGAGTTTTAGTTGGTATGCCGTGCGGTGTACATAGGTTAGGGACTCGGCCCGGCGGTCGCCCGATGTTTTCCATCTCTCCGGGCGGCTCAACGCCGGGTCGTAAGGCACGGTGACCCCAACATAACCGCTCGGTCGCCCCCCACGAAGGCCGGGCGGTAGTGGTAACGCACTTTCTCCGCGAAACCAAAAAAAAAAAAAAAAAAAAGGTTAGGTTAGGTTGGAGGTCGAAGGGCTCAGTCCCAACGACGGTAGATGCGCAGGAGATGGTGCGAGTGTACCGCTCAGCCTTCCTGCAGCAGTAGATGATACGCCATTTTTGGCGCCAGCGCCTATAAATGAGCCTGGGAGAAGTGGTGTTACCTCAAGGCGTTATAAAGGACGCCTTTGGGAGGACAGTGAGGCGGACTCTGTTAGGTCACGATCTGGGGAGTCAGAGAGTGGTGAGGAGGCTGGTCCACCCTCAAAGACCAGAAGTCGCCCTTCTTCAGCAGCAGGCAAATACGCTGGGTTATCTAGAGCCCAGCGCGATCTAAACGCGCAAAGGCGTGAGGCTCTCCGTACTGAGGCTCAGCAAGAAATCGCGGAACGGCTTCAGGAATACTTGAAAGCTCCATCGGAACCCGGAGTTCCCATGATGGACACAGACGAACCAAAGGTCATACTCCGGGAGGACCTATCTAATTGTGGGAAGCTTGTGCGTATGATTGTCCGGAAATCGGGCAACCTCAAGGGCACGAGCCAAAAGACATTGAATTTCGTGGTCGACACAATAGCGAAGTATGTCGACCAACCTGAAGCGATGGTGACGGCTCGCCTCGAAGAGGAAACTAAGAGGTTGAGGGACCATAGTGCGCGTCTGGAGTCGGACATGAAACTGTTGGCAGAAGAGAACGCCTCCCTTCGGCGGCGATTGGAACAGTTAGAGGCGGCCACCAAAGCTCAGCCGGCGGAAGACCTCCTGGAGCGAATGGAGGCGGCGTGGCAGGCCCGGTTTGAATCACTTCTAATGGGGCCAGCTCAAAGACCGCCCTTGGCCCATGAAAAGAGGACGGGGGTGGTAGAACTTCCCGTCCAAGGGGGATTTGTGGGAGGTAAACCCCAGTCCTCCATAGATAAGGGTAAGGGGAAAGGAGTAGGGAAGAAAACGGTTAAGTCCGCTCCCACCACTCCTGCTCCCGTGGCTGGGCCTTCCACAGCCCCATCGCAGGCCATTGCTGGACCTTCTACAGCTCCACCGCAGGCGATTGCTGGGCCATCCAAGGCGCATAACACTGTTGTGCCAAAAGGCAATGTGCGAAAGCCCCAAAAGGGAAAGAGGAGTGGTCCAGCACCCACGACGCAAAGTGCTCCAGAGCCGCGCCCACTACCACCGGCCCCAACGTCAATGGACGCGGGGTGGACGGTGGTTGTGGGCAGAAAGAAGAAGAAGCCCATGCCCGCAACGACGCCCGCTGCTAATCACCAGCGGCAGCCTCGTCGCACTGAGCCTGTACTCCGTCCACCACGCTCCGCAGCAATCGTGATTTCCTTGACGCCGGCTGCGGTTGCCAAGGGACTGACTTATGCGAAGGTGTTGACGGAGGCCCAGCAACGCGTGAGTCTCACCGGCCTGAATATTGACAGGCTGAAGCCGAAAGTCTCGGCTGCGGGTGCCATGTTATACGAGGTGCCCGGAGCCGAGTCTGAACAGAGGGCCGATTCCCTCGCCGCAAGGCTGAGGGAATGTTTCGGTGAGTCGGAAGATGTCAGAGTCTCCCGGCCCACCAAGTGTTCAGAACTGCGGCTGTCTGACCTGGATCCGGCAGCAACTCCGGAGACAGTCGCAGCGGCCCTCTGCAGTGCCGGTGAGTGTGCCGCAGAGGCGGTTAAAGTGGGGCAAATCCGGCCCGACCGCTCTGGCCTGAGCTCTGTGTGGGCCAGAGTGCCGGTCAAGGCGGCCCAGAAAATTAAGGCGGGCCGCCTAATAGTAGGGTGGACCGTGGTCAGGGTTACCGTGCTCGAGGCGCGCCGGATGCGCTGCTACCGTTGCCTCGAGCACGGTCATGCGCAATCTAATTGCAATGGAGGGCCGGACCGCAGCGATCTGTGTTATCGCTGCGGCAAGGCGGGGCATAAAGCCCGTCAATGTAAGGAGGCACCAAACTGTGTCATTTGTGCCGCAGCTGGGAAGCCCGCCGGACATCAGCTGGGAGGAAAGTCTTGTTCCGCTACCTCCCGCAATACCCGGCGACGCTCCATTAGAAGACCGGCTGGGAACCCACCGCAAGGGGTGGCCGCGATGGAAGGTGTGGAAGAGATCGCCCAGTAATGGACCTGAAGATCCTCCAGGCGAACATCAACCACTGCGCCCGGGCCCAGGACCTGTTGTCCCAAAGCCTGGCGCAGTGGTCGGTGCAAGTGGCCGTGGTCGCCGAGCCGTACTTTGTCCCGCCCAGGGATAACTGGGCCGGGGACCTCAACGGTTCGGTGGCCATCATCACCCAGGGTGCCGCAGGCTCCCCGCCCTTCGAAAAAGTAGCGAAGGGCCAGGGATGCGTCGCGGCTCTGTTGGGAGACGTATGGGTTGTAGGAGTTTATTTCTCTCCCAACAGACCCCTCTACGAATTCGAGGCTTTTCTCGTTCGACTGGGGGCCCTGGTGGAGCAAGGCCAACCTCACCCGGCGATCGTCGCCGGCGACTTCAACGCCAAATCCATGGTGTGGGGTTCGCCGGCGACCGACGTTCGCGGTGAGGTCCTGGAGGACTGGGCGATCTCTGTCGGCCTGGTCGTCCTGAATAGGGGGTCGGTGGACACGTGCGTGCGTCACAACGGCGGGTCGATTGTTGATCTTTCGTTTGCGAGCCCCGCCGTTGCACGTCGTGTCCGGGGCTGGAGAGTCCTCGTGGGCGTGGAGACGTTATCGGACCATCGCTACATAAGGTTCGACGTCTCCGCGTCCCCGAGTATCCAGCCCAGTGGTGGACCGAGTGCCCCTAATCAGGACGGCCCGCGGTGGGTTTTACGTCGCCTCGATAAAGAGGCCCTAGTGCTGGCCGCTCTGGTCGTATCGTGGCTCCCCGTGCCGGACGGGCCGGTACGGGTCGAGCAGGAGGCGGAGTGGTTCGGGGTGGCAATGTCGGACGTTTGCGACGCCGCCATGCCCCGAGCCCTCCGCCGTTCGCCGCGGCGGCAGGTGTACTGGTGGTCGGCGGAGTTAGCGCAGTTGCGCGCATCTTGCGTCGCTGCGCGCCGTCGATTCGCCAGGCATCGCCGTCGCCGATTGAGGGCGGACGATCACGCAGACCAGGAGCGGCGGCTCTACGGCCTCTATAAGGAGGCGAAGAGAGCGCTGCGGGTGGCCGTTCACAGGGCCAAGGTCGCGGCAAGGAAGGAGTTCCTGGAGACTCTCGACAGTGACCCGTGGGGGCGCCCCTATCGCTTGGTTATGAACAAGCTTCGACCAGCGGCGCCCCCACTGTCGCAGAGTCTCCGGCCAGACTTACTGGCCAACGTCGTCGCGACCTTGTTTCCGGCCACCGAGGAGACCACTCCTCCACCGATGGCGCCACCGGAAGTGGCGTCATCGTCGTACGAGACTTCGGCAAGGGAAATCCCGGAGGTTTCGCCCGCTGAGATGCGGGCGGTAGTGCTTCGGCTGCGGAGCAAAAACACGGCCCCAGGGCTCGATGGCATTCCTGGGAGGGCCTTGGTGCTAGCTCTCGAGCACCTGGGTCCGAGGCTCCGCAGTTTGTTCTCCGCCTGTTTGGAGCAGGGCGTCTTCCCGGTGCGTTGGAAAACCGGGAAGCTCGTCCTGCTGAAGAAGGAAGGAAGACCCGCAGAGTCGCCGTCGGCCTACCGGCCCATCGTGCTGCTCGACGAGGTTGCCAAACTCTTTGAGCGTATAGTGCATGCTCGCCTCGTCGAGCATCTCGATAGGGTCGGTCCGAATTTGGCCGACGTACAATTTGGATTCAGGAGGGGACGTTCCACCGTCCATGCGATTCTGCGGGTGAAGGCACAGGCGGAGGATGCAGTGGCCAGAGGCAGTGTAATGATAGCAGTATCACTAGATATTTCTAATGCGTTTAATTCGCTGCCCTGGCCCTGCATCCACGAAGCACTGCGGTACCACGTGGTGCCACCCTATCTCCGGCGTCTGGTGCACGCGTACCTTTCTGATAGGTACGTGGTGTATCCGGGCGCCGACGGGTGGCACCGAAGAGCGATGTCGTGCGGTGTTCCACAGGGCTCGGTTTTAGGCCCTCTCCTGTGGAACATCGGGTACGACTGGGTGCTCCGTGGTGCCAATCTCCGGGGAGTCGACGTGACTTGTTACGCGGACGACACACTGGTCACGGCGACATCTGGGACTTTCCAGGATGCTGCAATATTAGCGGCGGCGGGCACCGGCCAAGTTGTAGATCGTATTCAACGATTAGGTTTGAAGGTGGCCCTTGAAAAGACCGAGGCCATTTGTTTCCATAGGCCTCGGAAAGGGCCACCGGCCGGTGCCCACATCGTTGTTGAAGGGGTGCGGATTCCCATCGGCAAGAATATGAAATATTTAGGTTTGATTTTGGATAGCCGATGGGAGTTTCGCACCCATTTTGAAAAGATGAAGACAAAACTGTCCCGGGCAGCGGGCGCTCTTTCTAGCCTGCTGCCCAACCTGGAAGGTCCTGGCATCCCTTGCCGAAGGTTATACCACGGAGTCGTGCGGTCCATGGCCCTGTATGGCAGTCCCGTTTGGGCTGATTCCCTGAGCGACCGCTGCGTCGCGCTTTTGCGCAATCCTCAGCGTGTAGTGGCGCAGCGAGCGATCAGGGCATACCGCACGGTCTCGTACGAGGCGGCTTGCATGTTGGCCGGATTCCTGCCCTGGGATCTGGACGCCCGATCCCTGTCCGATGCTTTTCATTGGCGGGAGGAGGCGTTCAGTCGCGGGCAGCGTCCGGCCCTGAAGGAGGTGGAGGCCATGAGGGCCTCCTTACGGCGAGCCGCCGTGGAGGAGTGGCGTCTCAGGCTGGAGGCCCCGTCAGCGGGGCTTAGGGTCGTAGCGGCAGTGCGCCCGGTCTTTGCCGAGTGGCTAGACAGGCGCCACGGCCCGGCTACATTTCGATTGACACAGATGCTCACCGGACATGGTTGCTTCGGTGAGTATCTGTGTCGAATTGTTGGCACGGAGGTGTCGGCCGTGTGTCACCATTGTGACAACTGCCCGCTGGATACGGCCCAGCACACACTGGAGTTTTGCCCAGCCTGGGACGAGGAGCGCAGCGCTCTCAGAGCAGTCGTCGGAGGAGACCTCTCGCTGCCGGCCGTGGTCGCTTCCATGGTCGGCAGTCGGGAGGCCTGGCGTGCGGTGGCCCACTTCTGCGAGGTGGTCCTCTCGCAGAAGGAGAGTGCCGAGAGGGATCGGGAGCGTGAAGATCCCTCCCGCCGCCAGAGGAGACGAAGGAGGCGCCGGGTGGACGACTGACCGGCGTCTCCCGCCCTGTGGATTGGGGGCGTTTGGAGAATTCCACCACGGTATCCCCTGCCTGTCGTAAAAGGCGACTAATAGGGGCCACCGGGGGTCACGGGCGGGCAGCAGGGGGCTGTCCGTCATTACACACTATGTTGTTGTGACCCCCCGTGATGGACGGCAGCGTGGCTGGTTGGCCTCACGCTGCCGTAGACGCTGAGAGCGTCCTTCGGTGCGCGGGGGCGTCTGAGCCCCCCCATAACAGGAGACGGGCCGCATCAGGCGGCACCGCGCAGGGGCGGTTGCGGACGACAACTTAGACATTCGTCAGAGGAAGCCCGCAGCCGTCCCTCATGCGCCGAAGAAGGCCACCGCGGAGTTTTAGTTGGTATGCCGTGCGGTGTACATAGGTTAGGGACTCGGCCCGGCAATCACTCTACGCTGGGTCGTAAGGCACGGTGACCCCAACATAACCGCTCGGTCGCCCCCCTCGAAGGCCGGGCGGTAGTGGTAACACACTTTCTCCGCGAAAACAAAAAAAAAAAAAAAGGTTAGGTTAGGTTAGGTTGGGGTGCGAAGTCAGGAAACCTCCACGCGGTGCACCCTGGGCAACGGCGCGTCGATCACGTTGATCGGCGCGACGGCTAATATCCTGACAGCAGTTGGTTGGCGGTTGTCGTCTCTTGCGGCGGCTGTCGTCCTGTTTCGGTGGGCCCGTTCATCGGGCGACTCCCGGTTCTGTCCTGGGGGTGTCGACGGGCTCGGTGTGTGCTAACCCCGCCCCGAGCAGGCAGTGGGGGGGACTCTTTCTCTCCCGCTGTCGCCGTCGCAGATCGTAATCCGGTATGGAGGTCCGTGGTCACGTCTCGCGCTCCTGCTGGACCGAGGGTCTTGGCTTAACCGCCCGGACCGCGAGGGAGAAAACCTCTATAAAAAGTTACCCCGAATCCCAAGCGGCGGCGCACCGCGAGGGGATGCATGGCCGATGGGTAGTTCGGTCACTAGTGCGACCCCCGCCAGAGTAACTGCCGACCCTCTTGGCGGGTTACGCTAGGCTTACCCAGGTACAGGGGGCTCTGCCTGGGCGGACTTTTATTTCCCCCACACTCGTGGGAACAAAATGGAATCCTTTACAAACAAAAACCCAATTGTCGTATTGACGAAGTTGCCTCCTTCTGCTTCAGGTTCTGGGGTAGGGGAGGCGGAGATCGGAGGGCGCAAGCCCGACGATGGTGATGTTCTGGTGGAGAATGTGGGTGAGAAGCCTACAGAGGTGGAGGCCGAGTTTATCCGGCCTCAAGAGATGTGTGTCGACTCAGAGTCGAGTGAGAGTTGCGCCTCACTGCGCAACAAAAAACTCTGGAGGAGACACTCCCAGCGCTCCAGGAACGGTCGTTCGCTTCCGACAAGCGATACCGATGAGCCGGCGCCGAAAGCACAGGCTCTTGACGGACGTGGAAGAGGTGGTCCACAGGTGGTCAACGATGTCGTTGTCGTCAGGAAGGCGCAAAGACAGCGCGACTTCCTTAAGCGCGAGGAGGCCCGCCAAAAGGCGGAAAATGAATTGATGGAGCAGCTCCGCTCCATCAAGTCACCAGTGCCTTCCAAGGCAAATGAGGCAGCCCGTCCTGGAGTAATTGTGCGCGACGACCTCCGGAACTGTGGGCAAATTGTTAGGTCCGTCGTTAAGAAGTCCGGAAATCTAAAAGGGACTTCACAAAAGGCCCTAAACTACGTCACGGATATCATAGCGGAGTACGTAGATCAGCCGGAGTCGACCATGGTCGCTCGCCTCGAAAGTGAGGTGAAGAAGTGGCGGGAGCATAGTGCCCTCGTTGAAGCTGCCATGAAGCAGCTTCAAGAAGAAAACGCCTCCCTACGGCGCCGCCTTGAAGACTTGGAGGCATCTGCGAGCCAACGGCAGACCGAGGAGGTGTTGCAGCTGGTGGAGGCGCGAGTCCAGGCCAGGATAGAGTCCTATCTCGCTGGACCAGCCCAGAGGCCGCCACTGGCACATGAACGGCGGACCACTCCTGGGGACATCCCACTCCCTGTGCAGGATGGACTTGTGGGTGGAACACCCCCGCCCACTTCTTTCAAAGGGAAGGGGAAAGGAAAGGGGAAGAGGACGGTCCAATCCATTCCCCTGGACCCTACTCCCGTAGCCGGGCCCTCCAAAGCGCCGCCGCAAGCCGTTGCAGGTCCTTCTTCGGCTCCGGCGACAGTCACTGCTGCACCAAATATGAAGGGCACAATAATAAAGAAGGTGGTAACTGCCCCAAAGCCTCCAAAGGGCAAAAAGAATACTCCGGCGCCCATAGCGCAACCAGCTCCGGAGCCCCGTCCACTGCCGTCAGCCCCAGCATCGACCGAAACCCCTTGGGTTTTAGTGGCCAGCAGGAAGACGAAGAAGGCCAAAGTCGCTGTAGCGTCAACGGCGAGTCCGCAGCCGCAGAACCCGCCACGCCGGGCGGAGCCAAAATTGCGGTCACCGCGTTCCGCGGCAGTGGTCATTACACTGACGCCAGCGGCAATATCCAAGGGGCTCACATACAAGAGTGTCTTGACTGATGCCCAGAGTAGGGTAAACCTCACCGGCCTGGATATTACTAGGTTGCGGCCGAAGTTTGCGGCAACGGGTGCGCCTATGTACGAGGTACCCGGGGCCAACTCCGAAGAGAGGGCCGACTCCCTTGCCACTAGGTTAAGGGAGTGCTTCAATGGGTCGGAGGACGTCCGTATCTCCCGGCCCACAAAAACCGTAGAACTGCGGCTGACGGAGCTCGATTACACAGCTACGTCTGAATCAGTCGCAGCGGCCCTCTCCGAGGCCGGTGAGTGTTCTATAGAGAGCGTAAAGGTGGGACAAATCCGTCCCAATCGCTCGGGTTTAGGCTCGGTCTGGGTAAAGGTGCCGGTCAAGGCGGCCCAGAAGATTAAGGCGGGCTGCCTGCGTATAGGGTGGACGGTGCCTCGAGTGACGGTGCTCGAGGCAAGGCCCCTAAGGTGCTTCCGGTGCCTGGAATCTGGGCACGTCCGGGAGCGCTGCGACTGCGCAGTGGACCGTAGCGGGCTATGCTACCGCTGCGGTCAGGAGGGCCACAAGGCCCGCGAGTGTAGCGTCGCGCCGAACTGCGTAGTCTGCGCGGCTTCCGGCAAGCCCGCTGGGCACCGGCTTGGGGGGAAGACGTGTACCGTCTCCTCGCGAAAAACCCGTCGCAGCCCGCGAAGACGAACGGCTGGCGCTGAGGCTACGGCCCAGCCGCAGTCGGTGAACCCACCGCAAGGGGTGGCCGAGATGGAAGGAGTTGAAGAGATCGCCCAGTAATGGACCTGAAAATCCTCCAGGCGAACATCAACCACTGCGCCCGGGCCCAGGACCTGTTGTCCCAAAGCCTGGCGCAGTGGTCGGTGCAAGTGGCCGTGGTCGCCGAGCCGTACTTCGTCCCGCCCAGGGATAACTGGGCCGGGGACCTCGATGGTTCGGTGGCCATCATCACCCAGGGTGCCGCAGGCTCCCCGCCCTTCGAAAAAGTAGCGAAGGGCCAGGGATGCGTCGCGGCTCTGTTGGGAGACGTATGGGTTGTAGGAGTTTATTTCTCTCCCAACAGACCCCTCTACGAGTTCGAGGCTTTTCTCGTTCGACTGGGGGCCCTGGTGGAGCAAGGCCAACCTCACCCGGCGATCGTCGCCGGCGACTTCAACGCCAAATCCATGGTGTGGGGTTCGCCGGCGACCGACGTTCGCGGTGAGGTCCTGGAGGACTGGGCGATCTCTGTCGGCCTGGTCGTCCTGAATAGGGGGTCGGTGGACACGTGCGTGCGGCACAACGGCGGGTCGATTGTTGATCTTTCGTTTGCGAGCCCCGCCGTTGCACGTCGTGTCCGGGGCTGGAGAGTCCTCGTGGGCGTGGAGACGTTGTCGGACCATCGCTACATTAGGTTCGACGTCTCCGCGTCCCCGAGTATCCAGCCCAGTGGTGGACCGAGTGCCCCTAATCAGGACGGCCCGCGGTGGGTCATACGTCGCCTCAACAAAGAGGCCCTAGTGTTGGCCGCTCTGGTCGTATCGTGGCTCCCCGTGCCGGACGGGCCGGTACGGGTCGAGCAGGAGGCGGAGTGGTTCGGGGTGGCAATGTCGGACGTTTGCGACGCTGCCATGCCCCGAGCCCTCCGCCGTTCGCCGCGGCGGCAGGTGTACTGGTGGTCGGCGGAGTTAGCGCAGTTGCGCGCGTCTTGCGTAGCTGCGCGCCGACGATTCGCCAGGCATCGCCGTCGCCGATTGAGGGCGGACGATCACGCAGACCAGGAGCGGCAGCTCTACGGCCTCTACAAGGAGGCGAAGAGAGCGCTGCGGGTGGCCGTTCACAGGGCCAAGGTCGCGGCAAGGAAGGAGTTCCTGGAGACTCTCGACGGTGACCCGTGGGGGCGCCCCTATCGCTTGGTAATGAACAAGCTTCGCCCAGCGGCGCCCCCGCTGTCGCAGAGTCTCCGGCCAGAGTTACTGGCCAACGTAGTCGCGACCTTGTTTCCGGCCACCGAGGAGACCACTCCTCCACCGATGGTGCCACCGGAAGTGGCGTCATCGTCGTACGAAACTTCGGCAAGGGAAATCCCGGAGGTTTCGCCCGCTGAGATGCGGGCGGTAGTGCTTCGGCTGCGGAGCAAAAACACGGCCCCAGGGCTCGATGGCATCCCTGGGAGGGCCCTGGTGCTAGCTCTCGAGCACCTGGGTCCGAGGCTCCGCAGTTTGTTCTACGCCTGTTTAGAGCAGGGCGTCTTCCCGGCGCGTTGGAAAACCGGGAAGCTCGTCCTGCTGAAGAAGGAAGGAAGACCCGCAGAGTCGCCGTCGGCCTACCGGCCCATCGTGCTGCTCGACGAGGTCGCCAAACTTTTTGAGCGTATAGTTCATGCTCGCCTCGTCGAGCACCTCGATAGGGTCGGTCCGAACTTGGCCGACGAACAATACGGATTTAGGAGGGGACGTTCCACCGTCCACGCGATTCTGCGGGTGAAGGCACAGGCGGAGGATGCAGTGGCCAGAGGCAGTGTAGTAATAGCGGTATCGCTTGATATTTCAAATGCGTTTAATTCGCTGCCCTGGCCGTGCATCCACGAAGCACTGCGGTACCACGTGGTGCCACCCTATCTCCGGCGTCTGGTGCACGCGTACCTTTCTGATAGGTACGTGGTGTATCCGGGCGCCAACGGGTGGCACCGAAGAGCGATGTCGTGCGGTGTTCCACAGGGCTCGGTTTTGGGCCCTCTCCTGTGGAACATCGGGTACGACTG
The DNA here is from genome assembly GCA_949316025.1 of Lapara coniferarum. Taxonomy (NCBI): domain Eukaryota; kingdom Metazoa; phylum Arthropoda; class Insecta; order Lepidoptera; family Sphingidae; genus Lapara; species Lapara coniferarum. The sequence continues at coordinate 37,861,739 of OX438925.1, forward strand.
GGTGCTCCGTGGTGCCAATCTCCGGGGCGTCGACGTGACTTGTTACGCTGACGACACGCTGGTCACGGCGACATCTGGGACTTTCCAGGATGCCGCAATATTGGCGGCGGCGGGCACCGGCCAAGTTGTAAATCGTATTCAACGATTAGGTTTGAAGGTGGCCCTTGAAAAGACCGAGGCCATTTGTTTTCACAGGCCTCGGAAAGGGCCACCGGCCGGTGCCCACATCGTTGTGGAGGGGGTGCGGATTCCCATCGGCAAGACCATGAAGTATTTGGGTTTGATCTTGGATAGCCGATGGGAATTTCGCACCCATTTTGAAACGATGCGGACAAAACTGTCCCGGGCAGCGGGCGCTCTTTCTAGCCTGCTGCCCAACCTGGAAGGTCCTGGCATCCCTTGCCGAAGATTATACCACGGAGTCGTGCGGTCCATGGCCCTGTATGGCAGTCCCGTTTGGGCTGATTCCCTGAGCGACCGCTGCGTCGCGCTCTTGCGCAATCCTCAGCGTGTAGTGGCGCAGCGGGCGATCAGGACATACCGCACGGTCTCGTACGAGGCGGCTTGCATGTTGGCTGGATTCCTGCCCTGGGATCTGGACGCCCGATCCCTGTCCGATGCTTTTCATTGGCGGGAGGAGGCGTTCAGTCGCGGGCAGCGTCCGGCCCTGAAGGAGGTGGAGGCCATGAGGGCCTCCTTACGGCGAGCCGCCGTGGAGGAGTGGCGTCTCAGGCTGGAGGCCCCGTCAGCGGGGCTGCGGGTCGTAGCGGCAGTGCGCCCGGTCTTTGCCGAGTGGCTAGACAGGCGCCACGGCCCAGCTACATTTCGATTGACACAGATGCTCACCGGACATGGTTGCTTCGGTGAGTATCTGTGTCGAATTGTTGGCACGGAGGTGTCGGCCGTGTGTCACCATTGTGACAACTGCCCGCTGGATACGGCCCAGCACACACTGGAGTTTTGCCCAGCCTGGGACGAGGAGCGCAGCGCTCTCAGAGCAGTCGTCGGAGGGGACCTCTCGTTGCCGGCCGTGGTCGCTTCCATGGTCGGCAGTCGGGAGGCCTGGCGTGCGGTGGCCCACTTCTGCGAGGTGGTCCTCTCGCAGAAGGAGAGTGCCGAGAGGGATCGGGAGCGTGAAGATCCCTCCCGCCGCCAGAGGAGACGAAGGAGGCGCCGGGTGGACGACTGACCGGCGTCTCCCGCCCTGTGGATTGGGGGCGTTTGGAGAATTCCACCACGGTATCCCCTGCCTGTCGTAAAAGGCGACTAATAGGGGCCACCGGGGGTCACGGGCGGGCAGCAGGGGGCTGTCCGTCTTTAGTTTTGTGTATCCTTTGCACATTGTTGTGACCCCCGTGATGGACGGCAGCGTGGCTGGTTGGCCTCACGCTGCCGTAGACGCTGAGAGCGTCCTTCGGTGCGCGGGGGCGTCTGAGCCCCCCCCATAACAGGAGACGGGCCGCACCAGGCGGCACCGCGCAGGGGCGGTTGCGGACGACAACTTTGACACTTTAGTCTTGGGCAACCCGCAGCCGTCCCTAATGCGCCGAAGAAGGCCACCGCGGAGTTTTAGTTGGTATGCCGTGCGGTTAGGGACTCGGCCCTGGCAGTCACTCTACGCCGGGTCGTAAGGCACGGTGACCCCAACATAACCGCTCGGTCGCCCCCCACGAAGGCCGGGCGGTAGTGGTAATGCACTTTCTCCGCGAAACAAAAAAAAAAAAAAAAAAGGTTAGGTTAGGTTAGGTTTTTTTTTTTTTTTTTTTTTTTTTTTGTGGGGCGCTATGCCCACTCTCGTTCCCCTAAACTTAATCAGAGTTGTTTGCGTTCTACTCTGTATTCTTACTTACCTCCTATCTATACTATTCCCATTTTTGGGAGTCCTATTATTTCCTCTTTGAGAGTCCTATCTCTATCGTATTTTCTTTTCTTGGATCCACGCTCATTCTTTCTTTCTGGGGATCATTCATTCTTCCTTTCATTGCCGTTTGTGTTTGCTTTCTAACTTTACCCTTTTCTCATTTTATTCAATTTTTCCTATGCACCTTTCCCCTTTCGTATTTATTTGTGATACAATTTCCTTATCATCTATAACAATTTTACTTATATTTAACTTATACATATTTCCTTTTATTTGTTTACAGTTTAGAATTAGCCTAGGTTCATTATATTCTATCTTACTTCTATTTTACAGTTTATATGTATTATTAGCTATTTGTCTTAGTTACTAAGTAAATGTAATCTCAGATTACATGTTTAGTTAAACTTATTTATTACTTATTTCTTTTAACTACAATTTTCACTATTTCTTTACAATATGTTATAAACTTATTTCTAGTTTCCTTATTTTCTACTATTTTATGTAAATTCCTACTGCTAATTTCTATATTTATTTCAGTTTCCAGTTGCGTTCGGCTTCGCAGATACACTGGGCACTCGGCTAGTATGTGTACTACGCTCTCGCTATTTGCAGGATCACAGATGCACGCCGGGCTCTCCTTGCACTTGAATCGATGCAAGTACTCGGAGAACCCGCCGTGCCCTGTAAATACCTGCGTCATGAGCGGGTCTGTCGGCATCTTTTTGATAAGCCGATAAGCCTCTACCGCGCTCGGGAAGAAGAGTTTTGTTGTAGAGGCGGTCTCGCCTTCTATGTAGCGCCCGTTCCATTCCTCAATCGATTCCAAACGGATTTGTCGTTTGACAAATGAAACGGGACATCTATCATAGGTCGGCTTCGTTTTTAAATGAAGTGCAGCTTCCTTCGCAAGCTCGTCTGCGCGCTCGTTACCCTCCATCCCTGCGTGAGCTTTTACCCAAAATAGGTTTAGTGTTTTGTTGCGTTCCGTTATAGTTCTCATATTTTTCCTTATTTCGAACGCTAAGGGATGGAGGGAAACGCTGTCTGTTACAGACTCTAAGGCCGCCCTCGAGTCGCTGAGAATGCTGCACTGCACTGCCGCACTTTCCACCACCTCCTCCACTGCGCGATGTAAGGCCAACAGCTCTGCTTGGTAGACGGTGCAGAAGGATTCAAGTTTCATTTTCTTGTTTTTTATCTCCGCGGCGTTTTCCCAAATGGAAATCGCCGCTCCAACCTTTCCGCAAATTTTGCTGCCGTCCGTATATATTACTAGGCCCTGATTTGTAATCTGACTTACCTCTGCACCGTCAACCAAACACTTATACCGCACTGCACTTCGCCTTGCCGGATGTTCAAGCCTTCCGAAGGCCACAGGCCGTTCCACCCCCCGATCTCCTATCACTCGCTGGGAGTAGCCCCTCCTCACTTCGTACAAGGAGGCATTCTCCCTTGCACGAATGTCAAGGGGCAATATCCCAGCGAGCAGTAGGGCCGAGTTTAATGAAACCGTCCTATAGGCCTTCGTAAGCTTCTGTGCGAAGCCCCTCTGTACGACAGCGAGCTGCTTCCTCACCCCTAGTTTTCGTGTGGCCGGAGCCCACACACTAGCACCGTATAAAATTACTGGCTCCACTACAGCCGTATATAGCAATTTTATGACCTCCGGCCCCAGGCCCCACTGCAACCTCGCCGCCCGGGATAACTGGTTGTAGAAAGCGACTGCTTTTCCACAAACGTCGGACACGTGAGTGTTGAATGTCAGCGCACTGTCTATGGTGATCCCCAGAATTTTTATTTGTTTTTCTAGGCCAATGTCAACGCCTCCCATGCGAAGGATCGGGGAATCGTACTTAAGTTTGCGCGTTATCACCATTGCTTTTGTTTTGTGAGGCGCAAATTTAAGTTTGTTCCTGATTCCCCAATCCCTCACATAGGCCAGCGTTTCATTGGCTTGATTTTGTATCTTGGCCATTTCCTGTCCTTCAAATGCGAGCACTACGTCGTCGGCAAAAGCTTGGCAGTAACTACCCCGTCTGTCAAGCTCGGACAGCAGTGGGTCGAGGAGCAGGTTCCAGAAAGTTGGACCTCCAATGGATCCCTGTACGCATCCTTTGGAGGTCCATCTCTCAAACTCCTCTCCGGAGTACCTCACTTTAACTTTTCTGCTCTCAAGGTAGCTGTCTACAACCCTTCTGATGTTTATTGGACATCCTTCCTCCGCCAGTCTGACCCTAATTGCCGGCCACCAGGCGCTATCGAAGGCTCCCTCTATGTCCAATGAGATGATGACTATGATTTTCTTTTCAGACAGTTTGTCTCGTACGTATTTCATTAAGACATAGAGGGAGTCCTCGGTGCTCCTCTGGGGCATAAAGCCAAACTGTCGGGGATGTGTCCTAGGGTGCAGATGCCACCTAACTCGACCCACCACCATCTTCTCCAATATCTTCCCCATCACTGGTAACAAGCCTATAGGTCTATAGGATTTAACATGTGTGTAGTCCTCCTTGGCTGGTTTACGGAGGACTATGACCGTTGCCTCCTTCCAGGTGGTCGGGAAGTGGCCTAGTTCTAGGCACTTGTTAGCCAGTGATAGGTACAATTCTGGATACTTATGTATAGCTTGCTTGCAGATATCGGCAGTCAAGCCGTCTGCTCCAGGGGCTTTCTTGGGGTTGAAGCTTTCAGCAGCTACCAACAGTTCGTTCATTGTAAATGGGGGGTCATGAACCTCAGCATCGACTCGGTCATTTACCTTCGCGGCAGCTTCTCTTATTCGCTGATGGTCTGCGTTGTCATCATTCGCATTATCTTCTGGGTAGAATGTTACCGCCAACAGCTTTGCCGACTCTTCTGCGTTCAGGGTCTGTCCTTTGCTGGTCAATGGCAGGTCTTCATGCTTTTTGGACACTTTTCCTATGACTCTGTAGATACCATCCCAGATTGTCTCCCTGTCTTGCTTCTGACAGAACTCCTTCCAGCTATCTATCTGTGCTTTCTTAGCTTCGCTTTCATACCTTTCTTTTGCTTGCAGGTACTCATCGACGACCTTTGCTCTTCGAATCGGCGCTGCACATCGGATTCTCCTCTTTCTGGTGGTGACTTCCTGTTTCATCTTGGCGAGTTTCTCGGACCACCACGGTAAGTTCATACTATTCTTTACTTTTCTAAGGGGTATAGCATTATTACATGTTTTAATCACTGTTTCCATATATTTTTCAATAATTTCGTCTAATTTTGTTCTGTTACTTATGTTGTTTACTTCTAACTCTGTTAGGTTATTTTGTTGCATTAAGTGCTCTAGATTATCATTAAAGTAAGCCCAATTAGCCTTTTTCGTATTATATTTTCTTGTTGTTGTCGATTTTTCCTTAATATATTTGCCTTTACTTTTATTGATTTTGAACGTTATCGCGTTGTGGTCCGAGCCCGCCATAGAGTCATCAACTTTCCAGTCACTCACCAGATTGAGGATGTCCTCTGTGCAAGCCGTGATGTCGATGTAGCTTGTGAGAAGCCTTCCGCCTCTCACTGTTTCGAAAGTTGGAGCTTTGCCGTCGTTGAGCACCTGTAATCCGTACTCCTCTAGCATCCCTGCCATTTCCTCCCCCCTGGTATCAGTGTCCGCGCTGCCCCACCACATGCTCTTCGCATTGGTGTCGCCCCCTATGAGAATGCCGCGGGGTCCCAGTTTTTCGACTATCTTCCCCAACTGCTCCAGGTATGGCCCTATGGGTTTATCCGGCTCAAAGTAGAACGAGATGACCACAATTTCGCGGGTTCCTGTTTGAATCTTTACCACTGTGATGTTGGTTGTGGTCAGAGATGGGCACTGGGCCACCGCCCAATCGTCGTTAAACACAGCAACGGCCGATTTGACGGTAGACCCCAGCGCATTTTCTCGTTGAAAAATCCTCACTCCCCGGTGGTCTCTCACTCTACCTTGGCTCCCCACATATGGCTCCTGGAGCAGCGCGATGTCGAACTTCCTCGCCTTGGCCTCCGCGAGGAATTCAATTGTTGCCAATTGTTTCCTCTGCAGATTGGCCTGAGCGACGAAGATCGACCCCGCGCCTGTTGGTGAATTTGTCTGACCTGGGTTCCTGGGATCCACCTTAGCAATATGCTACTGTGGATCTGGCCAGGCTTTCCCACTTCCTCCTCACAGGGCACTCTGGACTGAAGGCACTGTGCTCGGCTCCACCGAGTCTAGCCTTCGAACAGTTGCAGCATGACGGGGGCATCTTTGCCATCCAATCGGCACATTCCGATTTATGGTGAGCCCCTCCGCAATGGCTGCAAGCGTCGACCTGTTCCCGACAGAATCGTTTCCCGTGTCCATAGCCCAAGCATCGCGAACACTGAATCAGGGGAGACTGGTCCTCCACCCTGACTCTTTGCACGTCGATGTGGACGGCCCCCGCTTCCGTGAGTCGCTTCCACATCGTCGGTGGCACTTGTAATGCCACGTGGGATGTGAGTGGGTTTCGCGCCTTTCTCCTAAATTTTACTTTTAGGCTCGCGTTGTCTACACCCACTTCACCCAAAATGTGTTTATTCTGTGTCAGTAGTGCTCGCACTATCTCTTCATCATTATTATGGTTGAGGACATCTCTTAATAATACCATGGGTTCTTTATTTTTCATTTCTTCCATGTTTAATCCGTCCCCTGCTTTTCTGATTCTTTCCTTAACCCTTCCCAGTTCTTCCTTAGATGTACAACCAACTATTATTTTTCTATCTTTTGCCTTTCTAATCTTATCTATCTGCAGGCCTTCTTCTCTTGCATTAAGAGTAGTCCTGATTTTCTCAAAGACTTCCTCTCCTGTGTCTGCCTGGTCCACGGAGGTAATCACTACAGAGTGCATTTCTGCTTCTCTGTGTTCTCTCCTCCTTGGACCAGCCACAACACTTGCGTAGCTCCTTTCCTCTTTCCATTCTTCTCTTTGTTTCTTAATCTCCTCGTTTAATTTTTCCATTTCCTGTCTGCTCTTTTCCAGAAGTCGGCCGTGTTCGTCAATTTTTCTTAACAGCTCTATTCCCTGTGTGTCAATTTCCTGTACTATTCCTGTATTCTGTTCTCCAGTCTTGCCTGGGTCAATTTGATCTTCAGCCTTCTTCTTGTTTTTCCCTTGCTTTATACTCTCTTCCTCACTTTCATTGACCAATCTGTAGAGCCTCTCTGTTGCCACTATAACGTCAGTCTTTATCTCTGTTTTGAGATTGCGACTGGCGTTAATTTGTAGCTTTATTTTCATCAAACAAGCTTTGGCCTCGGCTGTCCTACTCACGTGCCCCTGGCCCTCCCGTGGCGGCGTCGCGGCAGTAGGGACCGGGACTGGCGTCTTTCTTTCCATCCCTTTTGTCTCAGTTGGAGCACCTTTGGGTTTCGGTTTCACCAGGGCGGCGGCACCGGTTCCTTCCGATCTTTCTATCTGGGTTTCCAGACTCCGCCGCGCCTGCGCGACCTTATTCCCTCCAGTCTCCCTGGGACTACCTCTTTCAGGGGTTTTCCTATGCGGCATTTGCTCTTTGGCAGGGGTTCGAAACCCAAACATGTTGTTAAACTATACTGGAGGTTCTTTAGGGGAATGCGTCACTACTATAAAAATCCCTACGAGTGTATAGGGCTTGTAGGGAGCCAATAACTCTAATATGCTATAACTTTCGTTGAAAGTGATGTCGACTGAGTGTAATATTAGGGTTTGAGAGAATGCAGTTCGCCCAGTCTATACTTTATGTATATCTAACCTAATTTTTACCTAACTTAGATTAACAATAAAAAGCACTAAAATGTAGAGTCACAATAATATTAATAACAGTCTATAAAATTATGGTAAAATACCTAAATTTGTCAAATAAAACACAAAATTAAAAATGTAGAGTCAAAATTTTTATGAGCTCTATGTAGAGTCGTCCAATCGGTAGCGTTGTTCGTGCTGATTCAAAAGAGCCCAAGCACGGGTAGGCTATCTTCAATAATGGCCAAGTTATAAGCAGTTGAAATTTTTCAATATGGCGGCCAGATTTTAAATATATTGAATTACTTTGCCTCAAAAAGTCCAAAAATAGCCGAGCTTCGGCTCATTTGATTTGCCGTGACCTAGCGCATGCAGCGAAAACAGTTTTAGCCCTAGAAAAAGTTAAAATTTTTAGTCCTATTATTAAGTGTTAAAAATGTTCGTTTGGTCAAGGAATTATAAACGTTGAAAACCGCAAGTCTCTACGATAAATAGTTTTCGAGATATACCGGTTTTAAAAATTTCAAGATGGCGGCCACTAACGTGGAGTTGTGATATCTTCCGTGCTATTTATCGTAGAATAACCGTGCTTGGTATCAAACTTTCGGAAATTTTATTTCCTATTTATTGAAAATATTAATTTTAATGACAATATAATATTAAATTAACAATAAAGAATTTTCCATACAAAATGCAATATCTCCAAAACTATAAGAGCTACAAATTTTTAAAAAAGGTCTTAAAATTTCTAATTTTATATACTATTTTATTGCTATGTAATTTGATTTAAAATGAAGGTATTTCTATGAACACGTGTTTTTAAGTTTTATCTATTTTTTGAATAACTCGAAGATTATACAAGGAAAAAATCCGAAATTTTTATTGAATATTCTCTGGGTGAAGCCCTTCAACATAAGATTTTAAAATATGTATGTAACAGATCGTTTAAAAGAGTTATTAACGGTTAAAGTTTAAAATTTTTACAATTTTTTAGTATTTTTAACTTACTGGGCTAAATATAATGAAATCTTCTGAACTCGAAGTGCCTCCCGACAGCGCCCGACGTCGCGCAGCAGATCCAAGTGTCAGATTTGTCCGCACGCAGCCAGAAGTGGTACCTCGTGGCCACGTGGTACTTGTTTTTTTGCTGTTTATTCCGCGAGCTTTAATCGGCTCGCGGAAAATGGGGTGTCGATAGATGCGTCTCGTCAAGCACTACACGAAGGCACCAAAAAATCACTATGTCCTCGATCGCGTTTCCGAGCGCCGGCCAAAAGATTAAATTTTTAACCTCAAAAAGCAGGTTTTTTGAGTACAGTTCTTCGGGGACACTCGTCCGGCTGTCACAAAGCACACACAAATGTGGAGCGTCACTTTCCGCACACAACGGTATATAACACGGCACAATTCGGAAACTTTTGCTATTTTTAATGATTTTTTCCGTACGGAGCGATTGATTTTCACTGCTCTCGCGGTCACGATTCGAGTGCAACTGGTTAGGTTAGGTTAGGTTAGGTTTTTTTTTTTTTTTTTTTTTTTTTTTTTGTAGACCCTGCGGTCAACACCGGGGAGACCTGCTAACGGTATACAGTGAATCCCGCGGCTTAGCGACCGCAGGGGCTTGGAGAGGGAGTGGGAGAGGGGAGGGTTAGGTGTGTGGTAAATAAAATTTTTTTTTATTCTCTGTTTAGTCGTGTACTCTGATAGTGTTTCAAATGTACTCTGTAGGGGCCTAGAAAGGAGCGGAAAAGGAAAGTGGAAGGGAAAGTGGTGGAAGGGAGGAAGGTTCCCAGGATGGGCGGAAGAGAAGGTGTGAGGAATGTTCGCGGAACCCTCAAAGGCCTCGAATGTGTTATACAACCAAGAGGTACACACACTGAACTGTGTGCCACAGCCCGCGACAAATCTCCCCCCATGCATGGGCGTGCATCTAGTGTGAAGACCCAGCGCACAAGAATTGCCTGAGGGGGCTAGGTTTTTTTTTTTTTTGTAGACCCTGCGGTCAACACCGGGGAGACCTGCTAACGGTATACAGTGAATCCCGCGGCTTAGCGACCGCAGGGGCTTGGGAAGGGAGTGGGAGAGGGGAGGGTTAGGTGTGGTAAATTTTATTCTCTGTTTAGTCGTGTTCTCTGTTTAGTCGTGTACTCTGATAGTGTTTCAAATGTACTCTGCAGGGGCCTAGAAAGGAACGGAAAAGGAAGGTGGAAGGGAAAGTGGTGGAAGGGAGGAAGGTTCCCAGGATGGGCGGAAAGAGAAGGTGTCAGGAATGTTCGCGGAACCCTCAAAGGCCTCGAATGTGTTATACAACCAAGAGGTACACACACTGAACTGTGTGCCACAGCCCGCGACAAATCTCCCCCCATGCATGGGCGTGCATCTAGTGTGAAGACCCAGCGCACAAGAGGTTAGGTTTTTTTTTTTTTTTTCTTTTGTTTACAATCCCCCTATCCAGGACAAGGGATATTGCTTACTTTTTTGTGTTTTTTTATCTGTGTTTTTTTTGTTACATTTTTTAAACTTACAGCTAACAGACTCTTTATCTTAATTTACTTATTTAGTTTAATTCTATGCTATATCTATCTTAACTGGAAATCTTAACATAACTACTTAATAACTTTTTACTTGCTCTATTTTCTTATATCCTATACTTTATTCGTACATTTTATCTTACTTAATTACTAATTATATATAATTAATCATTATATATTTAGTGATTTATTTTTACTTATTTAAATTTATAGTCTTATTTGCTACTTCTTTACAATATTTAATGAATTTATGTACGGTTTTTTTATCTTTAATTAGCATGTGTATATTATCCTTTGTGAGCTTAACATTTATGTCATTTTCCAGGTCGTATCTTTGTTTGGCGTGGATGGGACACTCGAGTAGGAGGTGTGGGACCGTCTCCTGAACGTCAGGGTCACATTGGCACGCCGGGCTCTCCTTGCACTTGAATCGGTGCAAGTACTCGGAGAAGCCGCCGTGCCCCGTGAACACCTGCGTCAGTATTGGATCCAGGACGATCCGCCTTACGACCCTGTGCGCACCGACAGCGTCCGGAAAGAACAGCTTCGTCACCGAAGCCGTCTCTCCGTCCGCGTATCTCCGGCTCCATTCGTCAATCGAGTCCTGTCGGATCTGTCGTTTGACGAATGAAACCGGACACTTGTCATAATGCGCACGGGTCTTCAGGTGTTGTGCGGCATCCTTAGCGAGCGTATCCGCCCTCTCATTTCCCTCCAACCCCACGTGTGCCTTTACCCAGAAGAGCTCAGTTTTCTGGGCGCGTTTACTGGCTTCTTTGAGCAGGGCTTTAATTTCAAACGCTATGGGGTGGAGGGAATCACCTCTGGTGACTACTTCAAGGGCGGACCTGGCATCGCTGAAGATGCCGCACGCAGGAAGCCCGCTACGGAGCACTTCCACCACGGCTTCCCGAAGGGCGAGAAGTTCCGCCTGGTAGACGGAGCAGTACGGCTCCAGCCGCAATTTTCGGGTACTTGTCTCGGCGGCACCGTTCCATATGGACAGCGCCGCTCCGACTTTCCCGTCAATCTTGCTTCCGTCGGTGAAGATACTAAGACCTTCACCGACGTGCTGGGCCAGTTCCGCTCCATCAACCAGGCATTGGAACATCCCGTTCCCCCGTTCCGCCGGGTGGTCCAAGTTGACGAAAGCCACAGGAGCCTCCACCTCCCGGTCTCCCACTACCTCGCGAGAATGCCCCCTCCTGACCTCATAAAGGAGTGCGGTTTCCCGCACCCTTATGTCAAGGGGGAGCACCCCCGCCAGCAGCAGGGCCGAGTTGAGGGAGACAGTCCTGTAGGCCTTCGTCATCTTCTGCGCGAAGCTGCGCTGGATGGCTCCGAGCTGCTTCCTTACACCCAGCTTACGGCTGGCTGGAGCCCATGCGCTTGCGGCATACAAGATCACGGGCTCCACCGCAGCCGTGTAGATCGTCCGGATCACATCGGGTCCCAACCCCCACTGGACCTTGGCCGACCTTGCGAGCACTTTGAATAGGCTTATTGCCTTCGCGCACGCCTGCGTCACGTGACCGTTAAAGGTCAGTTTTCGGTCAATCGTTAGGCCAAGCAGCTTTATTTCGTTTGAGAGACCAATGTCGACTCCGCCCATGTGCAGGATCGGGGTGTCATACTTTAACTTGTTGGTGATAAGCATTGCCTGGGTTTTATGAGGCGCGAATTTAAGCTTATTTCTGACACCCCAGTCCCGCACATAGGCTAGTGCCGCATTGGCCTGTCTCTGCGCTTCTCCTGTAGAACCCCCATCAAACACCAGGACGACATCGTCAGCAAAAGCTTGGCAATAGTCGCCCCGGCGCTCGAGCCCTTGTAAAAGAGGGTCGAGAAGGAGGTTCCACAGGATTGGCCCTCCGATAGAACCTTGAACACAACCTTTAACGGTCCTGCGCGCTGACTCGGCGCCCGCGTATCGGACCCTGACCATCCGATCATCCAGATAGCTGGCGACCATCCTTCTGATGTTTGGTGGGCAGCGTTCTTCCGCCAACCGGATTTTTATAGCTGGCCACCAGGCGCTATCGAAGGCTCCCTCTATGTCCAACGATATCATAATTATGACTCGCTTCTCAAAAAGTTTCGCCCTAATATGTTTCATCAGGTCATAGAGGGAGTCTTCGGTGCCCCTTTGTGGCATAAATCCGTATTGGCGGTGGCTCATCCTCGGAAGGATGTGCCATTTCAGCCTACCCACCAGCATCTTTTCCAAGATCTTTCCCAGCACTGGCAACAGTCCTATCGGTCGGTGTGCCTTGGGAACCGAGTAATCATCCTTACCCGGTTTCCGCAGCACAACGACCGTGGCCCCCTTCCAGATCTTCGGGAAATAGGCCAATTCTAGGCACTTGTTGGCCAGTGCTAGGAAGGACTCCGGATCTTGGGCGATCGCCTGCGAACAGATATCGGAGGTCAGGCCATCCGATCCGGGCGCCTTCTTCGGATTGAAGGTCACCAGCGCCGCCGTGAGCTCCTCCAGCGCGAACGGTGGGTCATGTATCTCACCATGGACCCAATCGTTCACGCATGAAGCAAGCTCCCTGGTGCGCCGGTGATCTTCATTATCCTCCTCGTGAGGGTCGTCCGGGTAGAAGGTTTCAGCAAGAAATCTTGCTGACTCCTCCTGACCCAGGATTTGCCCGTCCCTCACGAGTGGCGCGTCTTCGTGCCGCTTGGTCAGCCTGCCCATTACCCGATAAATCCCATCCCACAGCCCTTCTTTGCTCTGTTTGCCACAGAACTCCATCCAACTTTTGGTCTGGGCTTCCTTCGTTTCTTGCTCGTATTTTGCCTTCGCCTCTTTATATTCTCGGATGACCCGCGCCTTCCTCACCGGTGCCGCCCATCTGATGCGGCGTTTTTTCCGCATCATGTCGCGTCTGGACCCTTCGAGCTCTTTAGACCACCAAGGAATCGCGTACTTCGTGCTCTGTTTCTGTTTTTGTATAGTTTCTTCACTTGTCCTTGTAACTAATTTTGTATATTTTTCTATAGTTGCTTCTAATTTTTCTACTTCTTCTAGTTTATCTATGTCTACTTTGTTAATTTTATTTTCTTCTATGTACTTTTTAAATTTCTGTCCAAATTCTATCCAATTCGCTTTTTTAGTGTTGTATATTCTGGTAGTTCTTTTAATCGCGATTCCTTGGCCTTTCTGTAAGGTGATTTTAAAGGTAATGGTGTTGTGGTCCGAGCTCGTCAGGTCCTCTTCGACCTTCCAGTCGCAGATTCGATCCAGGAGATCGACCGAACAGGCGGTGATATCCACCTGGCTGGAGTAGGCCCTATCGCCTCTCACGGTGAAGAACGTTGGCGTATTGCCTTCGTTCAACACGTGGAGGCCGGCCTCATCCAGCCAACCGGACACCTCCTCTCCTCTTCGGTCGATCTCCCGGCTCCACCATAGGCTTCGTGCGTTGGTGTCCCCGCCTATTAGCAAGCGCCTCGGGCCCAAGCCACGGCAGACGCTCCTAAGTTGGTTGAGATATTCCTCTACCGGCGCGTCGGGCTCGAAGTAACACGAGACCACCACCATCTCCCAGGCGCTGGTGCGGATTTTCACCACGACTATATTAGTCGTGGTGAATTGGGGGCAGACCAAGGCGTCCAGGTCCCCGTCGTAGACCACAATGGCCGCCTTGGCCCGCCCCTCTTCTCGTTCCGCGCACTGGAAGATCCTGGCGGCCCCGTAGTTCTTCACCCGGCCGATGGCCCCGACGTACGGCTCCTGGATCAATGCGAAGGCCAATCTCCTTTCCGCTGCCACTGACATGAATTCTTCCGTCGCAAGTGCGCTCCTCTGGAGATTGGCCTGCGCAACCAGGTATAGCCGCGCGTCGGAGTCCGCGCCAGTCGCGGCTGAGCCCAGCGCTGCGGGGATCACCTTAGCAGTACGCCATGGCGGATCTGGCCAGCGCGTCCCACCTCTTTCGCACTGGACAGGCTTCGCTGAAGGCGTTGTGCCCAGTCTCGGCGAATTTCGCCTTGAGGCAGTTGCAACACGTCGGTGCTGCAGCTGCCATCCAATCTGGGCACTCCGCCTTCAGGTGCGGCCCGCCACAGTGACTGCAGACATCCAGCGAGCCCCGGCAGAACCGCCTCCCATGGCCGTAGCCCACAAGAGGTTAGGTTAGGTTTTTTTTTTTTTTTTTTTTTTTTTTTATATTAGTAATTTACACACTATGGACTCTAGGTCCATACTTTGATAAGAAAATTACATTCTTGAGAGATTAATGTTATACATAAGTTTGCTTAAGCAGCGTAGCTGTAGTATTACAGTGAAGGTGTTACATAATATTATTTTCTTTTATTTTAATAACATTATATTTGTTGTTAATAATTTGCCTTAAATATTGTTAATTTACACTAATGCGTTGTGCGGTATTTACTTTTTTGATTAAAATTATTTTATTTTATTTCATTATTATTATTGTTTTTGGTTTTTTCTTTTTTATTTTTATTTTATGTTAATTTTTTATTTTATATATGTTTGTTAGTATTTTAGTATTTTTTTTTTTTTTTTTTTTTTTTTTTTTTTTTTTTTTTTTTTTTTTTTTATTATTATATACCGCACTGCATTTACATTTCGTCTTATACTATATCTTATATTTCTAAATACATTTTTGGGTGTTTTGGTTGAGGGAAGGAATGATAGGATTTGATGGTTGATAGGTTTGTATGTTTTTGGTTTTTCTCATATATTGTTGAGTGAGTCTGATAGAAGTTTGTGTTTTTGTATGGTTGTGTAGTCACGGCTGTGAATGGCCATTTTGAAATTGTAGTCGATGACTGCTTTTTTAGTCGCTTCAAGCGCTCGTTTTGCGAAGCGTCCAATAGCGTCATCACTGTCGTCGGTATAATAGACACAACTCTCAGTATGGCGTGACAGTGCCACGACCGCATGAGAGATGCTGTTGTGGATTTTCAGCCTTCTATTTTTGGTTTGGAGAATGACTACCGTCGGATAAGTTAGTCCTTGGGACTCGTGGATTGTCAGAATACAAGACCCTTCACCTTCGCCGTATCCCTGGTCGTGGAGGGACTCCTTTTCTTCCTGTGTATGTGTTAAAAACAGGGTATTGGCTTGGTTTGTGGGTATTTGCATTTCTGACATTCGCTTAAGTCCAATGGAGTGTACACATGTATTTGATGAGTAAATACCGGTGTACACCTCACTAAGGACATATGCTACATCCATTGGGTTGCGATGTGTGCATAGCAACTCCTGTGTGATTGCTGTTACTGAGTTCGGCCTTGTGTACTTCATTTCGAAGAGGTTGTTGCGATCTATGTATGGTAGTTGATTTATATCCCCAATGAGGATGACGTCGTTTGCTCCCGACAGCCGAGTTGCCATTATTATAGCCCCAAAATGGTTCATGAGAGCCTCGTCGACAATGAGTCTGCTGCATTTGCTGGATTCCCTGAAACCATTCGCTAGGATTGAGGCCATAGTTCGCACCTTGTAGTTGGCCTGGTTGCCTATACGGAGCGCTAGCTTGCCTTTTAGCTCCTTGGCTGCCTCGACTGTGGTTGTTGCTATAACGTCAGTCTCCGCATTGAAGTTTTTAACTACCCAGGTGGTTTTGCCACACCCTGGGACTCCATTTACCCACTGGAAGTTGGGCACCGTCCAGCCCTCCAGGACCGCTTTGACGTCACGATTACCTGTAATGGTGTCAGCCATTGCCAGGATCCTGTCGTCCAGCATTTTCCTGGTACACCTCGCGATGACCACTATGGAGTCCTGGTGTGGTGTGTGAAAGTGGAGTTTCCCCGTCCGTAACGTCTCCTCCTCGTCACGAGTCACGAAACCACTCGTTGCATTATAAGCAGCCATATATGTGCCTTCCAGGTTACCCTTGATGACTTGGGAGGTGGCGTTGTCATATATGATTGCTTCTTCTTCTTCGAGTCGTACGTCAAGTAACTTGGTGTTGTCGTACTTGTATGCCCTTAGAATCTTTTTGCAGATAGATGTGTTCACCTGCCTCGTGGCTTTGGTGATGGCAATAAACTCGAACAACGCATTGAGTGTATGGATTCGCGGCTCGGAAGCCTGTAATAAGGTTGGTGGGGTGACCTCTCCTTTGTCCGCTCTCGTCTTGCCTTTTCGAGTTTTAACCGAGGTTGTTGTTGGAGTGTGGAAAAATTTTTCAGCTGCTATGCCTTGTGAGTCTCCCCCTTTTATTGTAGGCCTTATTACTTGTTTAACGGCCTGTCTTATCTTTTTGATAAAACTACTGGATGTGGCTCTGTCTTCCGGATTGTCTTTCTTGGCTTTGGAGTCTGCGAGCTTCTGTTGTAGAGTTTCTGATCCGCTTTTGGTGGCTGTGTTTGTTGTTGGTCCTGTCCCCGACTTTATGGATGCTTTGAGGTAGTTAAGGTTTTCACCCCTATCCTCGTACACGATTACCTCGTGGTGTTTTGAGGCAAACAAGCAACCCAGTCGGTCTGAGACATTTCCTCTCTCATACTCAACCACCATTGCGTCTACGCTTATTTTGCAAGGTGTTGTTTGCGTGCCGTCGCCTTCTTTTGCTATTTCAGAGAGCACCGAACATGCTTGGAGAAATGGGGATTCCTCGCACCATTCGAGTAGTGCGATCGTTTTATTACGTGCTCGCACTAATCGACATTTGCGACCAAACATCTCCACTTCCGGTAGCGCCAGATAGTCTTTGCGCTTCATGCTCGTTTTGGATGTGCTCCCTTTTAATAGACAGGCCAGGCCGGGCGATATTGCTATGTGTTTGCGCGCTCCTACGATACAGAAACTGATGCCAAGTTTTTCGGTGTTATCGTCCATGAAGGTGGCCACACCACGTAACCGAATTCCTGGGGTCCCGGTTTCAGCCAGATTCAGTAATGGAATGATTTTAATATTGTGTGTTGGTGTTTGTGAAAGTGTGGTTTGTGGCTGTGTTATGGATACTGGAGTTATAGAATTGGAGTCTCTGTTTAGTCTCTGTTTAGTCGTGTTCTCTGTTTAGTCGTGTACTCTGATAGTGTTTCAAATGTACTCTGGAGGGGCCTAGAAAGGAGCGGAAAAGGAAAGTGGAAGGGAAAGTGGTGGAAGGGAGGAAGGTTCCCAGGATGGGCGGAAGAGAAGGTGTGAGGAATGTTCGCGGAACCCTCAAAGGCCTCGAATGTGTTATACAACCAAGAGGTACACACACTGAACTGTGTGCCACAGCCCGCGACAAATCTCCCCCCATGCATGGGCGTGCATCTAGTGTGAAGACCCAGCGCACAAGAATTGCCTGAGGGGGGGTTAGGTTAGGTTAGGTTAGGTTAGGTTAGGTTAGGTTAGGTTGGGGTGCGAAGTCAGGAAACCTCCACGCGGTGCACCCTGGGCAACGGCGCGTCGATCACGTTGATCGGCGCGACGGCTAATATCCTGACAGCAGTTGGTTGGCGGTTGTCGTCTCTTGCGGCGGCCGTCGTCCTCTTTTGGTGGGCCCGTTCATCGGGCGACTCCCGGTTCTGTCCTGGGGGTGTCGACGGGCTCGGTGTGCGCTAACCCCGCCCCGAGCAGGCAGTGGGGGGGAACCTTTCTCTCCCGCTGTCGCCGTCGTAGATCGTAATCCGGTACGGAGGTCCGTGGTCATGTCTCGCGCTCCTGCCGGACCGAGGGTCTTGGCTTAACCGCCCGGACCGCGAGGGAGAAAACCTCTATAAAAAGTTACCCCGAATCCCAAGCGGCGGCGCACCGCGAGGGGATGCATGGCCGATGGGTAGTTCGGTCACTAGTGCGACCCCCGCCAGAGTACCGGCCGACCCTCTTGGCGGGTTACGTTAGGCTTACCCAGGTACAGGGGGCTCTGCCTGGGCGGACTTTTATTTCCCCCATACTCGTGGGAATCTCATGGATATTTCGAAACAACCTTATATTAAATTGACGAGATTGCCTACTCCCGTTCCGGAATCCGGGGCTGGAGAGGCGGAGGTCGAAGGGCTCAGTCCCAACGATGGTAGATGTGCAGGAGAGGATATGAGCGTACCGCTCAGCCTTCCTGCTGTGGAAGTTGATACGCCATTTTTGGCGCCAGCGCCTATGAATGAGCCTGGGAGAAGAGGCGCCACCTCGAGGCGTTCTAAAGGACGCTTTTGGGATGAAAGCGAGGCGGACTCGGTAAGATCGCGGTCTGGTGAGTCAGAAAGTGATGAGAGTGGTCCATCTTCAAAGACACGATCGCGCCCCTCTTCACGCGCGGGAAAAAACCCTGGGTTATCCAGAACCCAGCGGGATTTAAACGCACAAAAGCGTGATGCTCTCCGTGCTGAGGCGGAGCAAAAGATGGCTGAACGGGTACAGGCGTACCTGAAAGCTCCATCGGAGACTGGAGAAATCTCGATGGAGTTTGATGAGCAGAGGGTCGTTCTCAGGGAGGACCTCACTAATTGTGGAGAGCTCGTGCGAATGGTTGTCCGGAAATCGGGCAACCTTAAGGGCACGAGCCAAAAAACGTTGAATTTCGTGGTCGACACTATTGCGAAATATGTCGACCAACGAAAAGACGAAGCGATGGTGACGGCTCGCCTCGAGGAGGAAGCCAAGAGGCTAAGGGACCACACTGCCCGTCTCGAGTCAGAAATGACAAAACTGACCGAAGAAAATGCCTCCCTGCGGCGGCGACTGGACGAGCTGGAGGCTGTTGCCAAGGCACAGCCAGCTGAAGACATCCTGGAGCGGATGGAAGCGCGATTGCAGGCGCGACTTGAGTCGGTTCTTATTGGACCGGCTCAAAGACCACCTTTGGCCCACGAAAAAAAGGACGGGGGATGTGGAACTTCCCGTCCAGGGGGGATTTGTGGGCGGAAAACCCCAGTCCTCTACTGAAAAGGGCAAAGGGAGAGGAAAAGGAAAAGGTTCACTACAGTCCGCCCCCTCCACTCCTGCTCCCGTGGCCGGGCCCTCCACAGCCCCACCACAGGCCATCGCTGGGCCGTCCAATGAGCCGGCCACTGCTGTTAAAAAAGGAACGAAGAGAGCACCAGGACATAAAGCGCAGGTGCAGAAGCCCCAAAAGGGCAAAAGGAGTGGACCTGCACTGACAGCGCACAGTGATCCAGAGCCGCGCCCACTGCCACCGGCCCCAGCGTCAATGGACGAAGGGTGGACGGTGGTTGTGGGCAAAAAGAAGAAGCCCAAGACCGCCGCGACGCCCGCTGCAAATAATCAGCGGCAGCCCCGTCGGCCGGAGCCGAAACTTCGTCCGCCACGCTCCGCAGCGATTGTCATATCGTTGACGTCGGCTGCGGTTGCCAAGGGGCTGACATACGCGAGAGTGCTGACAGAAGCTCAGCAACGCGTAAACCTCACCGGCCTGAACATCGACAGGCTGAAGCCGAAGGTCTCAGCTTCGGGCGCCATGATATACGAGGTGCCCGGAGTGGAGTCTGAACAGAGGGCCGATTCCCTCGCCGCAAGGCTGAGGGAATGTTTTGGTGAGTCGGAAGATGTCAGAGTCTCCCGGCCCACCAAATGTTCAGAGCTGCGGCTGTCTGACTTGGATCCGGCAGCAACTCCGGAGACAGTCGCAGCGGCCCTCTGCAGTGCCGGTGAGTGTGCCGCAGAGGCGGTTAAAGTGGGGCAAATCCGGCCCGACCGCTCTGGCCTGAGCTCTGTGTGGGCCAGAGTGCCGGTCAAGGCGGCCCAGAAAATCAAGGCGGGCCGCCTGATGGTGGGGTGGACGGTGGCTAAAGTAACCGTGCTCGAGGCGCGTCCGATGCGCTGTTACCGTTGCCTCGAGCACGGTCATGCGCAAAATAGTTGCAGCGAAGGGCCGGATCGCAGCGGTCTTTGCTACCGCTGCGGCAAGCCGGGACATAAAGCTCGCCAGTGCAAGGATGCACCGAGCTGCGTCGTGTGTGCCGCGGCCAACAAGCCCGCCGGACATCAGCTTGGCGGGAAGTCATGTT
This sequence comes from Lapara coniferarum, assembly GCA_949316025.1. Lineage (NCBI taxonomy): Eukaryota > Metazoa > Arthropoda > Insecta > Lepidoptera > Sphingidae > Lapara > Lapara coniferarum. The sequence continues at coordinate 37,881,814 of OX438925.1, forward strand.
CGGCCTCTGCCCGGAACACCCGACGACGCTCACGAAGGAGACCGGCTGGGAACCCACCGCAAGCGGTGGCCGCGATGGAAGGTGTTGAAGAGATCGCCCAGTAATGGACCTGAAGATCCTCCAGGCGAACATCAACCACTGCGCCCGGGCCCAGGACCTGTTGTCCCAAAGCCTGGCGCAGTGGTCGGTGCAAGTGGCCGTGGTCGCCGAGCCGTACTTCGTCCCGCCCAGGGATAACTGGGCCGGGGACCTCAACGGTTCGGTGGCCATCATCACCCAGGGTGCCGCGGGCTCCCCGCCCTTCGAAAAAGTAGCGAAGGGCCAGGGATGCGTCGCGGCTCTGTTGGGAGACGTATGGGTTGTAGGAGTTTATTTCTCTCCCAACAGACCCCTCTACGAGTTCGAGGCTTTTCTCGTTCGACTGGGGGCCCTGGTGGAGCAAGGCCAACCTCACCCGGCGATCGTCGCCGGCGACTTCAACGCCAAATCCATGGTGTGGGGTTCGCCGGCGACCGACGTTCGCGGTGAGGTCCTGGAGGACTGGGCGATCTCTGTCGGCCTGGTTGTCCTGAATAGGGGGTCGGTGGACACGTGCGTGCGGCACAACGGCGGGTCGATTGTTGATCTTTCGTTTGCGAGCCCCGCCGTTGCACGTCGTGTCCGGGGCTGGAGAGTCCTCGTGGGCGTGGAGACGTTGTCGGACCATCGCTACATAAGGTTCGACGTCTCCGCGTCCCCGAGTATCCAGCCCAGTGGTGGACCGAGTGCCCCTAATCAGGACGGCCCGCGGTGGGTTTTACGTCGCCTCGATAAAGAGGCCCTAGTGCTGGCCGCTCTGGTCGTATCGTGGCTCCCCGTGCCGGACGGGCCGGTACGGGTCGAGCAGGAGGCGGAGTGGTTCGGGGTGGCAATGTCGGACGTTTGCGACGCCGCCATGCCCCGAGCCCTCCGCCGTTCGCCGCGGCGGCAGGTGTACTGGTGGTCGGCGGAGTTAGCGCAGTTGCGCGCATCTTGCGTCGCTGCGCGCCGTCGATTCGCCAGGCATCGCCGTCGCCGATTGAGGGCGGACGATCACGCAGACCAGGAGCGGCAGCTCTACGGCCTCTATAAGGAGGCGAAGAGAGCGCTGCGGGTGGCCGTTCACAGGGCCAAGGTCGCGGCAAGGAAGGAGTTCCTGGAGACTCTCGACGGTGACCCGTGGGGGCGCCCCTATCGCTTGGTTATGAACAAGCTTCGACCAGCGGCGCCCCCACTGTCGCAGAGTCTCCGGCCAGACTTACTGGCCAACGTCGTCGCGACCTTGTTTCCGGCCACCGAGGAGACCACTCCTCCACCGATGGCGCCACCGGAAGTGGCGTCATCGTCGTACGAGACTTCGGCAAGGGAAATCCCGGAGGTTTCGCCCGCTGAGATGCGGGCGGTAGTGCTTCGGCTGCGGAGCAAAAACACGGCCCCAGGGCTCGATGGCATTCCTGGGAGGGCCTTGGTGCTAGCTCTCGAGCACCTGGGTCCGAGGCTCCGCAGTTTGTTCTCCGCCTGTTTGGAGCAGGGCGTCTTCCCGGTGCGTTGGAAAACCGGGAAGCTCGTCCTGCTGAAGAAGGAAGGAAGACCCGCAGAGTCGCCGTCGGCCTACCGGCCCATCGTGCTGCTCGACGAGGTTGCCAAACTCTTTGAGCGTATAGTGCATGCTCGCCTCGTCGAGCATCTCGATAGGGTCGGTCCGAATTTGGCCGACGTACAATTTGGATTCAGGAGGGGACGTTCCACCGTCCATGCGATTCTGCGGGTGAAGGCACAGGCGGAGGATGCAGTGGCCAGAGGCAGTGTAGTGATAGCAGTATCACTAGATATTTCTAATGCGTTTAATTCGCTGCCCTGGCCCTGCATCCACGAAGCACTGCGGTACCACGTGGTGCCACCCTATCTACGGCGTCTGGTGCACGCGTACCTTTCTGATAGGTACGTGGTGTATCCGGGCGCCGACGGGTGGCACCGAAGAGCGATGTCGTGCGGTGTTCCACAGGGCTCGGTTTTAGGCCCTCTCCTGTGGAACATCGGGTACGACTGGGTGCTCCGTGGTGCCAATCTCCGGGGAGTCGACGTGACTTGTTACGCGGACGACACACTGGTCACGGCGACATCTGGGACTTTCCAGGATGCTGCAATATTAGCGGCGGCGGGCACCGGCCAAGTTGTAGATCGTATTCAACGATTAGGTTTGAAGGTGGCCCTTGAAAAGACCGAGGCCATTTGTTTCCATAGGCCTCGGAAAGGGCCACCGGCTGGTGCCCACATCGTTGTTGAAGGGGTGCGGATTCCCATCGGCAAGAATATGAAATATTTAGGTTTGATTTTGGATAGCCGATGGGAGTTTCGCACCCATTTTGAAAAGATGAAGACAAAACTGTCCCGGGCAGCGGGCGCTCTTTCTAGCCTGCTGCCCAACCTGGAAGGTCCTGGCATCCCTTGCCGAAGGTTATACCACGGAGTCGTGCGGTCCATGGCCCTGTATGGCAGTCCCGTTTGGGCTGATTCCCTGAGCGACCGCTGCGTCGCGCTTTTGCGCAATCCTCAGCGTGTAGTGGCGCAGCGAGCGATCAGGGCATACCGCACGGTCTCGTACGAGGCGGCTTGCATGTTGGCCGGATTCCTGCCCTGGGATCTGGACGCCCGATCCCTGTCCGATGCTTTTCATTGGCGGGAGGAGGCGTTCAGTCGCGGGCAGCGTCCGGCCCTGAAGGAGGTGAAGGCCATGAGGGCCTCCTTACGGCGAGCCGCCGTGGAGGAGTGGCGTCTCAGGCTGGAGGCCCCGTCAGCGGGGCTTAGGGTCGTAGCGGCAGTGCGCCCGGTCTTTGCCGAATGGCTAGACAGGCGCCACGGCCCGGCTACATTTCGATTGACACAGATGCTCACCGGACATGGTTGCTTCGGTGAGTATCTGTGTCGAATTGTTGGCACGGAGGTGTCGGCCGTGTGTCACCATTGTGACAACTGCCCGCTGGATACGGCCCAGCACACACTGGAGTTTTGCCCAGCCTGGGACGAGGAGCGCAGCGCTCTCAGAGCAGTCGTCGGAGGAGACCTCTCGCTGCCGGCCGTGGTCGCTTCCATGGTCGGCAGTCGGGAGGCCTGGCGTGCGGTGGCCCACTTCTGCGAGGTGGTCCTCTCGCAGAAGGAGAGTGCCGAGAGGGATCGGGAGCGTGAAGATCCCTCCCGCCGCCAGAGGAGACGAAGGAGGCGCCGGGTGGACGACTGACCGGCGTCTCCCGCCCTGTGGATTGGGGGCGTTTGGAGAATTCCACCACGGTATCCCCTGCCTGTCGTAAAAGGCGACTAATAGGGGCCACCGGGGGTCACGGGCGGGCAGCAGGGGGCTGTCCGTCATTACACACTATGTTGTTGTGACCCCCGTGATGGACGGCAGCGTGGCTGGTTGGCCTCACGCTGCCGTAGACGCTGAGAGCGTCCTTCGGTGCGCGGGGGCGTCTGAGCCCCCCCATAACAGGAGACGGGCCGCATCAGGCGGCACCGCGCAGGGGCGGTTGCGGACGACAACTTAGACATTCGTCAGAGGAAGCCCGCAGCCGTCCCTAATGCGCCGAAGAAGGCCACCGCGGAGTTTTAGTTGGTATGCCGTGCGGTTAGGGACTCGGCCCTGGCAGTCACTCTACGCCGGGTCGTAAGGCACGGTGACCCCAACATAACCGCTCGGTCGCCCCCCTCGAAGGCCGGGCGGTAGTGGTAATGCACTTTCTCCGCGAAACCAAAAAAAAAAAAAAGGTTAGGTTAGGTTGGACAACAGTTGGTTGGCGGTCGTCGTCTGTTGCGGCGATCGTCGTCCTCTTTTGGTGGGCCCGTTCATCGGGCGACTCCCGGTTCTGTCCTGGGGGTGTCGACGGGCTCGGTGTGCGCTAACCCCGCCCCGAGCAGGCAGTGGGGGGGAACCTTTCTCTTCCGCTGTCGCCGTCGCAGATCGTAATCCGGTATGGAGGTCCGTGGTCATGTCTCGCGCTCCTGCCGGACCGAGGGTCTTGGCTTAACCGCCCGGACCGCGAGGGAGAAAACCTCTATAAAAAGTTACCCCGAATCCCAAGCGGCGGCGCACCGCGAGGGGATGCATGGCCGATGGGTATTTCGGTCCCTAGTGCGACCCCCGCCAGAGTACCGGCCGACCCTCTTGGCGGGTTACGTTAGGCTTACCCAGGTACAGGGGGCTCTGCCTGGGTGGACTCTTTATTTCCCCCACACTCGTGGGAACAAAATGGAATCCTTATTAAATAAAACACCAATTGTACTACTGACGAAGTTGCCTCCTCCTGCTTCAGGTTCTGGGGTAGGAGAGGCGGAGATCGAAGGGCGCAAGCCTGTCGATGGTGATGTTGTGGTGGAGCGTGTGGGTGAGAAGCCCACAGAGGTGGAGGCCGAGTTTGTCAGGCCTCAAGCGATGTGTGTCGACTCGGAGTCGAGTGAAAGTTGCGCGTCACTCCGCAGCAAAAAGCTCTGGAGGAGACACTCCCATCGCTCCAGGGATGGTCGTTCGCTTCCGACAAGCGACACCGATGAGCCAGCGCCAAAAGCGCAAGCTATTGACGGTGGTGGAATAGGGGACTCAAAGTCGGTCAGCGATGTCGTTGTCCGCAGGAAGGCGCAAAGACGGCGCGACTTCCTGAAGCGCGAGGAAGCCCGCGAAAAGTCGGAAAATGAATTGATGGAGCAGCTCCGTTCCATCAAGTCACCAGCGCCTTCTAAGGCAAATGAGGCAGCCCGTCCTGGGGTAATTATGCGCGACGACCTCCGGAACTGTGGGCAAATTGTTAGGTCCGTCGTTAAAAAGTCGGGAAACCTAAAAGGGACTTCACAAAAGGCCCTCAACTACGTCACGGACATTATCACGGAGTACGTAGATCAGCCGGAGGCAACTATGGTCGCTCGCCTCGAAAGTGAAGTGAAGAAGTGGCGGGAGCAGAGTGCCCTCGTTGAAGCTGCCATGAAGCAGCTTCAAGAAGAAAACGCCTCCCTCCGGCGCCGCCTCGAAGAATTGGAGGCATCTGCAAACCAACGCCAGACCGAGGAGGTGTTACAGCTAGTGGAGGCGCGAGTCCAGGCCAGGATAGAGTCCTATCTCGCTGGACCAGCCCAGAGGCCGCCACTGGCTCATGAACGAAAATCCACCCCTGGGGACATCCCGCTCCCTGTGCAGGGTGGATTTGTCGGAGGAACATCCCAGCCTACTTCCAGTAAAGGGAAGGGTATAGGGAAGGGGAAGAAGGGTGCCGTCCAGCCAGCCTCCTCCTCAGCTCCTGCTCCCTCTATCCCATCGGCTGGGCCCTCAAACGCCTCAGCACAGCCGGTTGCCGGACCCTCCAAGGTGTTGGCATCTGCCACTGCTGCACCCGCCAAGTCGGGTCAAGTAAAGAAACTGCCGGGGAAAGCAGTTATCGCCCCAAAGGCAAAGGGCAAGAAGAAGGTGCCAGGACCCGAAGCGCAACTAGCTCCGGAGCCCCGTCCGCTGCCTCCACCACCAACATCGACGGAAACGCCGTGGGTCGTGGTTGCCGGCAAAAAACCAAGAAAGGCAACTCCCGTCGCGGCCACAACATCGTCGCGCCAAAAGAAGCGTGAGCCCAAAGTCCGGCCGCCAAAATCAGCAGCGGTGGTTATTTCGCTGACGTCGGCGGCTGTGAAGAAGGGTTTCACGTATGCTGACGTGTTGTCAAAAGCACAGCAAGCGGTGAGTCTGGATGGCCTGGAAATAGACAGGCTCAGGCCAAAATTTGCAGCTACGGGCGCTATGATATACGAAGTGCCCGGAGCTGACTCCGAAAAGAGGGCCGACTCCCTCGCCGAACGGTTGAGGGAGCACTTTGACGGGTCGGATGACGTCCGAGTCTCCCGGCCCGTCAAGTGCTCGGAGCTGCGTATATCAGAACTTGACCCCGCAGCTACTTCTGAAACGGTGGCAGTGGCCCTCTCTAGCGCTGGTGATTGTGCCCCGGAGGCTGTGAAGGTGGGCCTAATCCGCCCGGATCGCTCAGGCCTGGGCTCCGTCTGGGCCAAGGTTCCGGCTAAAGCGGCCCAAAAGATAAAGGCGGGCCGTCTTCGAATAGGGTGGACCGTGGCCCGAGTGACCGTGCTCGAAGCGCGCCCGATGCGTTGCTACCGTTGTCTCGAGCACGGTCATGTGCGGGACACTTGCGACTGTCCCGTGGACCGCAGCGATCTCTGCTATCGCTGCGGCAAACCGGGTCACAAGGCCCGCCAATGTGGAGACGCACCCAGCTGTGCATTATGTGCTGCAGCTGGCAAGCCCGCTGGGCACCAACTCGGGGGGAAGGCGTGTCCCGTCTCCTCCCGCAAAACCCGGCGTCGACCGCGCAGAAGAGCGGCTGCCGCTGAGGCTACGGCCCAGTCGCAGTCAGCGAACCCACCACAAGGGGTGGCCGAGATGGAAGGTGTAGAAGAGATCGCCCAGTAATGGACCTGAAAATCCTCCAGGCGAACATCAACCACTGCGCCCGGGCCCAGGACCTGTTGTCCCAAAGCCTGGCGCAGTGGTCGGTGCAAGTGGCCGTGGTCGCCGAGCCGTATTTCGTCCCGCCCAGAGACAACTGGGCCGGGGACCTCGACGGTTCGGTGGCCATCATCACCCAGGGTGCCGCTGGCTCCCCGCCCTTCGAAAAAGTAGCGAAGGGCCAGGGATGCGTCGCGGCTCTGTTGGGAGACGTATGGGTTGTAGGAGTTTATTTCTCTCCCAACAGACCCCTCTACGAATTCGAGGCTTTTCTCGTTCGACTGGGGGCCCTGGTGGAACAAGGCCAACCTCACCCGGCGCTCGTCGCCGGCGACTTCAATGCCAAATCCGTGGTGTGGGGTTCGCCGGCGACAGACGTTCGCGGTGAGGTCCTGGAGGACTGGGCGATCTCTGTCGGCCTGGTCGTCCTGAATAGGGGGTCGGTGGACACGTGCGTGCGGCATAACGGCGGGTCTATTGTTGATTTGTCGTTTGCGAGTCCCGCCGTCGCACGTCGTGTCCGGGGCTGGAGAGTCCTCGTGGGCGTGGAGACGTTGTCGGACCATCGCTACATCAGGTTCGACGTCTCCGCGTCCCCGAGTATCCAGCCCAGTGGTGGACCGAGTGCCCCTAATCAGGACGGCCCGCGGTGGGTGTTACGTCGCCTCAACAAAGAGGCCCTAGTGTTGGCCGCTCTGGTCGTGTCGTGGCTCCCCGTACCGGACGGGCCGGTACGGGTCGAGCAGGAGGCGGAGTGGTTCGGGGTGGCAATGTCGGACGTTTGCGACGCCGCCATGCCCCGAGCCCTCCGCCGTTCGCCGCGGCGGCAGATGTACTGGTGGTCGGCGGAGTTATCGCAGTTGCGCGCATCTTGCGTTGCTGCGCGCCGTCGATACGCCAGGCATCGCCGCCGCCGTGTGAGGGCTGATGATCACGCAGACCAGGAGCGGCAGCTCTACGGCCTCTATAAGGAGGCGAAGAGAGCGCTGCGGGTGGCCGTTCACAGGGCCAAGGTCGCGGCTAGGAAGGAGTTTCTGGAGACTCTCGACGGTGACCCGTGGGGGCGTCCCTATCGCTTGGTAATGAACAAGCTTCGACCAGCGGCGCCCCCGCTGTCGCAGAGTCTCCGGCCAGACTTGCTGGCCAACGTCGTCGCGACCTTGTTTCCGGCCACCGAGGAGACCACTCCTCCACCGATGGCGCCACCGGAAGTGGCGTCATCGTCGTACGAGACTTCGGCAAGGGATATCCCGGAGGTTTCGCCCGCTGAAATGCGGGCGGCAGTGCTTCGGCTGCGGAGCAAGAACACGGCCCCAGGGCTCGATGGCATCCCTGGGCGGGCCTGGGTGTTAGCTCTCGAGCACCTGGGTCCGAGGCTCCGCAGTTTGTTCTCCGCCTGTTTGGAGCAGGGCGTCTTCCCGGCGCGTTGGAAAACCGGGAAGCTCGTCCTGCTGAAGAAGGAAGGAAGACCCGCAGAGTCGCCGTCGGCCTACCGGCCCATCGTGCTGCTCGACGAGGTCGCCAAACTTTTCGAGCGTATAATTCATGCTCGCCTCGTCGAGCACCTCGATAGGGTCGGTCCGAACTTGGCCGACGAACAGTACGGATTCAGGAGGGGACGTTCCACCGTCCACGCGATTCTGCGGGTGAAGGCACAGGCGGAGGATGCAGTGGCCAGAGGCAGTGTAGTGATAGCGGTATCGCTGGATATTTCCAACGCTTTTAACTCGCTGCCCTGGCCCTGCATCCACGAAGCACTGCGGTACCACGTGGTGCCGCCCTATCTTCGGCGTCTGGTGCACGCGTACCTTTCTAACAGGGACGTGGTGTATCCGGGCGCCGACGGGTGGCACCGAAGAGCGATGTCGTGCGGTGTTCCACAGGGCTCGGTCTTGGGCCCTCTCCTGTGGAACATCGGGTACGACTGGGTGCTCCGTGGTGCCAATCTCCGGGGCGTCGGCGTCACATGCTACGCCGACGACACGCTAGTGACAGCGACTTCTGGGACCTTCCAGGATGCCGCAATCCTGGCGGCGGAGGGCACCGGCGACGTCGTGCGTCGCATCCAGCGACTTGGTTTGAAGGTGGCCCTTGAAAAGACCGAGGCCATTTGTTTCCATAGGCCTCGGAAAGGGCCACCGGCCGGTGCCCACATCGTAGTTGAGGGGGTGCGGATTCCCATCGGCAAGAATATGAAGTATTTGGGATTGATTTTGGATAGCCGATGGGAATTTCGCACCCACTTTGAGAAGATGCGGACTAAACTGTCCCGGGCAGCGGGCGCTCTTTCTAGCCTGCTGCCCAACCTGGAAGGTCCTGGCATCCCTTGCCGAAGGTTGTATCACGGAGTCGTGCGGTCCATGGCCCTGTATGGCAGCCCTGTTTGGGCTGATTCCCTGAGTGACCGCTGCGTTGCGCTCTTGCGCAATCCTCAGCGTGTAGTTGCGCAGCGGGCAATCAGGGCATACCGCACGGTCTCGTACGAGGCGGCTTGCATGTTGGCCGGATTCCTGCCCTGGGATCTGGACGCCCAATCCCTGTCCGATGCTTTCTATTGGCGGGAGGAGGCGTTCAGTCGCGGGCAGCGTCCGGCCCTGAAGGAGGTGGAGGCCATGAGGGCCTCCTTACGGCGAGCCGCCGTGGAGGAGTGGCGTCTCAGGCTGGAGGCCCCGTCAGCGGGGCTGCGGGTCGTAGCGGCAGTGCGCCCGGTCTTTGCCGAGTGGCTAGACAGGCGCCACGGCCCAGCTACCTTTCGATTGACACAGATGCTCACCGGGCATGGTTGCTTCGGTGAGTATCTGTGTCGTATTGTTAGCACGGAGGTGTCGGCCGTGTGTCACCATTGTGACAACTGCCCGCTGGATACGGCCCAGCACACACTGGAGTTTTGCCCAGCCTGGGACGAGGAGCGCAGCGCTCTCAGAACAGTCGTCGGAGGAGACCTCTCGCTGCCGGCCGTGGTCGCTTCCATGGTCGGCAGTCGGGAGGCCTGGCGTGCGGTGGCCCACTTCTGCGAGGTGGTCCTCTCGCAGAAGGAGAGTGCCGAGAGGGATCGGGAGCGCGAAGATCCCTCCCGCCGCCAGAGGAGACGAAGGAGACGCCGGGTGGACGACTGACCGGCGTCTCCCGCCCTGTGGATTGGGGGCGTTTGGAGAATTCCACCACGGTATCCCCTGCCTGTCGTAAAAGGCGACTAATAGGGGCCACCGGGGGTCACGGGCGGGCAGCAGGGGGCTGTCCGTCATTACACACAATATTGTTGTGACCCCCGTGATGGACGGCAGCGTGGCTGGTCGGCCTCACGCTGCCGTAGACGCTGAGAGCGTCCTTCGGTGCGCGGGGGCATCTGAGCCCCCCCATAACAGGAGACGGGCCGCACCAGGCGGCACCGCGCAGGGGCGGTTGCGGACGACAACTTAGACATTCGTCAGAGGAAGCCCGCAGCCGTCCCTAATGCGCCGAAGATGGCCACCGCGGAGTTTTGGTTGGTATGCCGTGCGGTGTACATAGGTTAGGGACTCGGCCCGGCGGTCGCCCGATGTTTTCCATCTCTCCGGGCGGCTCAACGCCGGGTCGTAAGGCACGGTGACCCCAACATAACCGCTCGGTCGCCCCCCACGAAGGCCGGGCGGTAGTGGTAATGCACTTTCTCCGCGAAACCAAAAAAAAAAAAAAAAAAGGTTAGGTTAGGTTCCCGCCCTGTGGATTGGGGGCGTTTGGAGAATTCCACCACGGTATCCCCTGCCTGTCGTAAAAGGCGACTAATAGGGGCCACCGGGGGTCACGGGCGGGCAGCAGGGGGCTGTCCGTCATTACACACAATATTGTTGTGACCCCCGTGATGGACGGCAGCGTGGCTGGTTGGCCTCACGCTGCCGTAGACGCTGAGAGCGTCCTTCGGTGCACGGGGGCGTCTGAGCCCCCCCCATAACAGGAGACGGGCCGCACCAGGCGGGGTGCCGCCGGGGCGGGGCGGACGACAACTTAGACATTCGTCAGAGGAAGCCCGCAGCCGTCCCTAATGCGCCGAAGATGGCCACCGCGGAGTTTTAGTTGGTATGCCGTGCGGTGTACATAGGTTAGGGACTCGGCCCGGCAGTCACTCTACGCCGGGTCGTAAGGCACGGTGACCCCAACATAACCGCTCGGTCGCCCCCCACGAAGGCCGGGCGGTAGTGGTAACACACTTTCTCCGCGAAAACAAAAAAAAAAAAAAAAAGGTTAGGTTAGGTTAGGTTAGGTTAGGTTAGGTTAGGTTAGGTTAGGTTAGGTTAGGTTAGGTTAGGTTAGGTTAGGTTAGGTTAGGTTTTTTTTTTTTTTGTAGACCCTGCGGTCAACACCGGGGAGACCTGCTAACGGTATACAGTGAATCCCGCGGCTTAGCGACCGCAGGGGCTTGGAGAGGGAGTGGGAGAGGGGAGGGTTAGGTGTGGTAAATTTATTCTCTGTTTAGTCGTGTTCTCTGTTTAGTCGTGTACTCTGATAGTGTTTCAAATGTACTCTGTAGGGGCCTAGAAAGGAGCGGAAAAGGAAAGTGGAAGGGAAAGTGGTGGAAGGGAGGAAGGTTCCCAGGATGGGCGGAAGAGAAGGTGTCAGGAATGTTCGCGGAACCCTCAAAGGCCTCGAATGTGTTATACAACCAAGAGGTACACACACTGAACTGTGTGCCACAGCCCGCGACAAATCTCCCCCCATGCATGGGCGTGCATCTAGTGTGAAGACCCAGCGCACAAGAATTGCCTGAGGGGGGGGTAGGTTAGGTTTTTTTTTTTTTTTTTTTTTTTTTTTTTTTTTTTTGTGAGGCTCTGCGCCTCACCCTCGTTCCCCCTATCTGGGACAAGGGATATTGGGTATCTTTTTTTTTTCATTTTTATTTCCTTTTTTATTATTATTTTAATTAACATTTTTCCTTAGCTATATTCTTACTTTCTACTTTAACATAACTTAAATCTAATTATCGTATTCTATTCATCTACTTATCTTACTTCCATCTTATTCTAGTTACTAATAATATATAATTAACCTTATACATTTAGTAACTTATTACTACTACTTATTCCTATTTGCGACTATAATTACTATTTTCTTACAATATTCTAAAAATTTATCTATTATTAATTTATCCTTAATTATGTTATGTATAGTATCTATTGTTAACTTTATATCTATTTTATTTTCTAGTTTATATCTATCGACTGCGTGGATGGGACATTCGAGCAGAAGGTGTGGGACCGTCTCCTGAACGTCAGGGTCACATTGGCACGCCGGGCTCTCCTTGCACTTGAACCGATGCAAGTACTCGGAGAAACCGCCGTGCCCCGTGAACACCTGCGTCAGTATCGGATCCAGGACGATCCGCCTTACAACCCTGTGCGCATCGACAGCGTCCGGAAAGAAGAGCTTCGTCACCGAAGCTGTCTCTCCGTCCGCATATCTCCGGCTCCATTCGTCAATCGAGTCCTGTCGGATCTGTCGTTTGACGAATGAAACCGGACATTTGTCGTAATGCGCACGGGTCTTCAGGTGCTGTGCGGCCTCTTTTGCGAGCTGATCCGCCCTTTCATTTCCCTCCAACCCCACATGTGCCTTCACCCAGAAAATATCAATTTTCTGGGCGCGTTTCTTGGCCATGTTTAATTTAAACTTTATTTCAAACGCTAGGGGGTGGAGGGAATCGCCTCTGGTGACGACTTCAAGGGCGGACCTGGCATCGCTGAAGATGCCGCACGCAGGAAGCCCGCTACGGAGCGCTACATCCACGGCTTCCCGGAGGGCGAGAAGTTCCGCCTGGTAGACGGAGCAGTACGGCTCCAGCCGCAACTTTCGGGTACTCGTCTCGGCGACGCCGTTCCATATGGACAGCGCCGCTCCGACTTTCCCGTCAATCTTGCTTCCGTCGGTGAAGATACTTAGACCCTCACCGACGTGCTGGGCCAGTTCCGCCCCGTCCGCCAGGCATTGGAACGTCCCGTTCCCCCGTTCCGCCGGGTGATCCAAGTTGACGAAAGCCACAGGAGCCTCCACCTCCCGGTCTCCCACTACCTCGCGAGAGTGCCCCCTCTTGACCTCATAAAGGAGTGCGGTTTCCCGCACCCTTATGTCAAGGGGGAGCACCCCCGCCAGCAGTAGGGCCGAGTTGAGGGAGACAGTCCTGTAGGCCTTCGTCATCTTTTGCGCGAAGCTGCGCTGGATGACTCCGAGCTGCTTCCTTACACCCAGCTTACGGCTGGCTGGAGCCCATGCGCTTGCGGCATACAAGATCACGGGCTCCACCGCAGCCGTATAGATCGTCCTGATCACATCGGGTCCCAACCCCCACTGGACCTTGGCCGACCTTGCGAGCACTTTATATAGGCCTATTGCCTTCGCGCACGCCTGCGTCACGTGACCGTTAAAGGTCAGTTTTCGGTCTATCGTTAGGCCAAGCAGCTTAATCTCGTTTGAGAGACCAATGTCGACCCCGCCCATGCGCAGGATTGGGGTGTCGTACTTAAGTTTGTTTGTAATTACCATCGCCTGGGTCTTATGAGGCGCAAACTTTAACTTGTTTCGGACACCCCAATCCCGCACATAGGCCAGTGCGGCATTGGCCTGCTTCTGAGCTGTTCCTGTGGAACCCCCATCAAACACCAGGACGACATCGTCAGCAAAAGCTTGACAATAGTCGCCCCGGCGCTCGAGCCCCTGTAAAAGGGGATCGAGGAGGAGGTTCCACAGGATCGGCCCTCCGATAGATCCTTGAACACAACCCTTAACGGTCCTGCGAGCTGACTCGGCGCCCGCGTATCGGACCCTGACCATCCGATCATCCAAATAGCTGGCGACCATCCGTCTGATGTTTGGTGGGCAGCGTTCTTCCGCCAACCGGACCTTTATGGCCGGCCACCAGGCGCTATCGAAGGCTCCCTCTATGTCCAACGATATCATGATCAGGACTTTCTTCTCTCGAAGTTTAGTCCTGACATGACTCATCAGATCATAGAGGGAGTCCTCGGTGCCCCTTTGTGGCATAAAGCCGTATTGGCGGTGGCTCATTCTCGGGAGAATGTGCCATTTTAGCCTACCCACCAACATCTTTTCCAGGATCTTTCCCAGCACTGGCAACAGTCCTATCGGCCGGTGTGCCTTGGGAACCGAGTAATCATCCTTACCCGGTTTCCGCAGCACAACGACCGTGGCCTCTTTCCAAATCTTGGGAAAGTAGGCCAATTCTAGGCACTTGTTGGCCAGTGCTAGGAAAGACTCCGGATCTTGGGCGATCGCCTGCGAGCAGATATCGGAGGTCAGGCCATCCGACCCGGGCGCCTTCTTCGGATTGAAGGTCACCAGCGCAGCAGTGAGCTCCCCCAACGTGAACGGTGGGTCATGTACCTCACCATGGACCCAGTCGTTCACGCACGAGGCGAGCTCCCTGGTGCGCCGATGATCCTCATTATCCTCCTCGTGAGGGTCGTCCGGGTAGAAGGTCTCGGCAAGAAATCTTGCCGATTCCTCCTGACCCAGGATTTTACCGTCCCTCACGAGTGGCGCGTCTTCGTGCCGCTTGGTCAACCTGCCCATTACTCGATATATCCCATCCCACAGTCCTTCCTTGGTTTGTGTACCACAAAACTCCTTCCAGCTCTGAGTCTGGGCATTTTTTGTCAGCGTCTCATATTCGGCCTTGGCCTCCTTATACGCTCGGATGACACACGCCTTCCTGACAGGTGCCGCCCATCGGATGCGGCGTTTCCGCCGCATCATCTCCCGTTTGGACCTTTCGAGCTCCTTAGACCACCAGGGAATCGCATGCCTAGTACTTTGCTTCTTTTTAGGAATGTTTTCGTTACTTGTTTCTATTGTTAATTTTGTATATTTGACTATTTGTTCTTCCAGTATTTCCGTGTTATTTATGTTTTCTATTTCTATTTTGTTTATTTTATGTACATTAATTAAGTTTTTGAATTTATTACCGAATTGTGTCCATTTTGCTTTTTTGGTGTTATAAATCCGGGTCGTATTTTTGATTGCGATTCCCTGTCCCTTTTGTAACACTATATTAAAAGTTATTGTGTTGTGGTCGGAGCTCGTCAGGTCCTCTTCGACTGTCCAGTTCCGGATCAGCTCTAAGAGATCGACCGAACAGGCGGTGACGTCCACCTGGCTGGAGTATGCCCTATCTCCTCGCACGGTAAAGAATGTTGGCGTATCGCCTTCATTCAGCACGTGGAGACTGGCCTCGTCCAGCCAACCGGACACCTCCTCTCCTCTTCGGTCGATCTCCCGGCTCCACCATAGACTTTTTGCATTGGTGTCCCCTCCTGTTAACAGGCGCCTCGGGCCCAAGTCACGGCAGACGTCCCTCAGATGACCGAGGTATTGTTCTACCGGCTTGTCGGGTTCGAAGTAATACGAGACCACCACCATCTCCCAGGCGCTGGTGCGGATTTTCACCACAACAATATTAGTCGTGGTGAATTGAGGGCAGACTAAGGCATCCAAGTCCACATCGTAGACAACTACGGCGGCCTTAGCCCGCCCCCCTTCCCGCTCCGCGCACTGAAAGATCCTGGCGGTCCCGTAGTTCTTCACCCGGCCGGAACCCCCGACGTACGGCTCCTGGATTAGTGCGAAGGCCAATCTCCTCTCGGACGCCATCTTCATAAACTCGTCAGTCGCGAGTGCGCTTCTTTGGAGATTGGCCTGCGCCACCAGGTATGGCCACGCGCCGGGGGCTGCGTCTGTCGTTGTCGGACCCGGGGCGGCAGGGACCACCTTAGCAATAAGCTATGGCGGATCTGGCCAGCGCATCCCACCGTTTCCGTACTGGGCAGACCTCACTAAAGGCATTGTGCCCCGTCTCGGCGATCTTCGCCTTCAGGCAGTTGCAACACGTAGGTGCTGCAGCCGCCATCCAGTCGGGACACTCCGCCCTCAGGTGTGGCCCGCCACAGTGGCTACAGGCATCCAGAGTGCCTCGGCAGAACCGCCTCCCATGGCCGTAGCCCAAACACTTTGAGCACTGGACCAGGGGAGTCTGGTCCTCGACCCTGACCCTCTGGATGTCTATATGGATTGCGCCGGCCTCCGTGAGCTTTTTCCAGATCTGGGGCGACACCTGGAGAACGACGTGCGTCATTAGCGGGTTTCGGGCTCTTCTTCTGTACCGGACTACTATCCGGTCCGCATCTTTACCAATCTGAGCAAGGAGATGTCCATTTTGGGCCCTTATTGCTCCAAGAATCTCTGCATCCGAGTGGCATGAGAGGAGATCTCTTACTATGACCAGAGGATCCTTGTTTTGGATGTCGGTCACATTTAGAACCTTTCCATCTTTCCTTATCCTCTCTTTGACCTTTGTCATCTCCTCCTTATCTTGGAACCCCATTATAACCTTCCTTTCTTTTGCTTTTCTTATTCTATCTATTTTGAATCCCTCTTCTTTTGCATTTACTACCTTTCTTATTCTATCCACAACCTGGTCACCCGTTTCTTCCTCATTGTTTGAACTTATAACTATCGAGTGTAGCGCCGTAGTTACCTCTGTTACGGTTTTAGGTGAACCGGCAGCTACACTCGCATACGTTCTGGTTTTTTCCAACTCCTCTCTATGCTTCTGCACCTCCTCGCTCATCCTTTTCATCTCTTCCTTGCTTTCTTTTAACATTCTCCCATGCTCCTCTAGCCTTTTCAGGAGTTCCCTTTCCAGTACGTCTTTCCCTTGTCCCTTGCCTTCTGTGTCGATCACTATCGTCTTCGATGCCTCTTCCCTTTCCGACACCTTTCCCTTTCCTCCTTCTGCGGTCCGCCCTCTGTAGGGCTTTCCCTCCTCAGAGTCCTTTACCAGCCTGTAAAGTCGCTCCGCGGCCTCGATCACCTCAACCTTTATCTCCGTCTTGAGGTTCCGGCTGTTATTGATTTGCAGCCGGGCCTTCAAGAGGCACGCCTTAGCCTCGGCCGTCCTGTTCAGGTAGGCAGGACTCCCTTTTTTGGGGGAGTCCTGCCTGTCGGAACCTGTCTCCGGCATGGGCTGGGACTTGGCTGTGCCTCTCCGCTCTGCTGGAGCTGCAGATGTTGTCGGAGCAGTTGATGTGATCGGAGCAGTTGAAGTCGTCGAGGCCGCGGTGGTCCTCTTCGGCAGGATGATGACCGGAGCTGCCCTGGTTTCGGGCGCTGCATCAAGCCGCGACTCAATGCTTCGCCTCGCCTGGGCCACTGACTGGCTCCTTGAGGGGCCCGCTCCTACAGGGGCTCCTGCGTCAACGTCGCGCTTAGTTGGGGAGAGGGGCTTCTTAACGGGCGTGTGGAAGCTAGGCATGATGGTGGTAAAAGGGGGACCTCGTCAGGGTGTAAAAGTAAAAGTAGAAATGCTTCGTGGATGTAAAGGGTCCACGAAGTTGTCACGTGTAGTTGAGAACAATTTGGTACTCCAGGTACCGGTCAAAATCAATATTTTGTGGTCAATTATTATATTTATATATGAAGTGTCTGTACGTTTATACAACTAAATCTAATGTTTAGAGTCAATATATTGTATATATGTCCTATTTATAATATATTATTATGTATATTTATGATATATTCTATATAGTTTAAACTAACGCTAATGTTCAAGTTTTCTTTTCCAGGTACAGCTGTTCCGGAGCGTCTGGAGTAAGGTAAGTACCCCTAGGTAAGTACTATAGATCGTGTGGCACAAGTGTACAGTTTTTTAGAAGCCAAACTGTCGTTTTTTGGTTGCTTCGATTTAAGGCTTTCTTGTCGGTATAGCCTTACCCTACCTAATGGAGCGACAATAGGGTGGGTGGGGGGGCCTTTTTTGCCGGAGCGCGACGCACGATACGTCTGGAGATGCGTCTCGGCGAGTACAACCAGAATATAAAATAATCTAGGGTACGGATAGTACAAAAATTTTTGACAATTCACAAAATAACGGAAATTTCGGGAAATTTGGAAAATTAAGAAAATTTGAGGGGTGCGGATGTCAGAAATATCAGCAACGGTAAGTTAATATAAAATCCAATTAAATGATATGCCACACAATATAGTTTTCGTACAAAAAATTTTGACAATTCACAAAACAACCGAAATTTCGGGAATTTTGGAAAATTAAGAAAATTTGAGGAGGGGGAATGTCGCAAATATCAAAAACGGTTAGTATTTATAAAATCCAATTAAACGATATGCCACACGCTATAGTTTTCATACAAAAATTTTAAGAAATTAAACAATGTTCGTTTTCAATGTACGTTACTTAGGTGGATTTCCATATATTGAGGTAAAGTCAAAAATTAAATTTTGCCGGAGCGCGACGCACGATACGTCTGGAGATGCGTCTCGGCGAGTACAACCAGAATATAAAATAATCTAGGGTACGGATAGTACAAAAATTTTTGACAATTCACAAAATAACGGAAATTTCGGGAAATTTGGAAAATTAAGAAAATTTGAGGGGTGCGGATGTCAGAAATATCAGCAACGGTAAGTTAATATAAAATCCAATTAAATGATATGCCACACAATATAGTTTTCGTACAAAAAATTTTGACAATTCACAAAACAACCGAAATTTCGGGAATTTTGGAAAATTAAGAAAATTTGAGGAGGGGGAATGTCGCAAATATCAAAAACGGTTAGTATTTATAAAATCCAATTAAACGATATGCCACACGCTATAGTTTTCATACAAAAATTTTAAGAAATTAAACAATGTTCGTTTTCAATGTACGTTACTTAGGTGGATTTCCATATATTGAGGTAAAGTCAAAAATTAAATTTTGCCGGAGCGCGACGCACGATACGTCTGGAGATGCGTCTCGGCGAGTACAACCAGAATATAAAATAATCTAGGGTACGGATAGTACAAAAATTTTTGACAATTCACAAAACAACGGAAATTTCGGGAAATTTGGAAAATTAAGAAAATTTGAGGGGTGCGGATGTCAGAAATATCAGCAACGGTAAGTTAATATAAAATCCAATTAAATGATATGCCACACAATATAGTTTTCGTACAATAAATTTTGACAATTCACAAAACAACCGAAATTTCGGGAATTTTGGAAAATTTCGAAAATTTGAGGAGGGGGAATGTCGCAAATATCAAAAACGGTTAGTATTTATAAAATCCAATTAAACGATATGCCACACGCTATAGTTTTCATACAAAAATTTTAAGAAATTAGACAATGTTCGTTTTCAATGTACGTTACTTAGGTGGATTTCCATATATTGAGGTAAAGTCAAAAATTAAATTTTGCCGGAGCGCGACGCACGATACGTCGGGAGATGCGTCTCGGCGAGTACAACCAGAATATAAAATAATCTAGGGTACGGATAGTACAAAAATTTTTGACAATTCACAAAACAACGGAAATTTCGGGAAATTTGGAAAATTAAGAAAATTTGAGGGGTGCGGATGTCAGAAATATCAGCAACGGTAAGTTAATATAAAATCCAATTAAATGATATGCCACACAATATAGTTTTCGTACAATAAATTTTGACAATTCACAAAACAACCGAAATTTCGGGAATTTTGGAAAATTTCGAAAATTTGAGGAGGGGGAATGTCGCAAATATCAAAAACGGTTAGTATTTATAAAATCCAATTAAACGATATGCCACACGCTATAGTTTTCATACAAAAATTTTAAGAAATTAGACAATGTTCGTTTTCAATGTACGTTACTTAGGTGGATTTCCATATATTGAGGTAAAGTCAAAAATTAAATTTTGCCGGAGCGCGACGCACGATACGTCGGGAGATGCGTCTCGGCGAGTACAACCAGAATATAAAATAATCTAGGGTACGGATAGTACAAAAATTTTTGACAATTCACAAAACAACGGAAATTTCGGGAAATTTGGAAAATTAAGAAAATTTGAGGGGTGCGGATGTCAGAAATATCAGCAACGGTAAGTTAATATAAAATCCAATTAAATGATATGCCACACAATATAGTTTTCGTACAATAAATTTTGACAATTCACAAAACAACCGAAATTTCGGGAATTTTGGAAAATTTCGAAAATTTGAGGAGGGGGAATGTCGCAAATATCAAAAACGGTTAGTATTTATAAAATCCAATTAAACGATATGCCACACGCTATAGTTTTCATACAAAAATTTTAAGAAATTAGACAATGTTCGTTTTCAATGTACGTTACTTAGGTGGATTTCCATATATTGAGGTAAAGTCAAAAATTAAATTTTGCCGGAGCGCGACGCACGATACGTCTGGAGATGCGTCTCGGCGAGTACAACCAGAATATAAAATAATCTAGGGTACGGATAGTACAAAAATTTTTGACAATTCACAAAATAACGGAAATTTCGGGAAATTTGGAAAATTAAGAAAATTTGAGGGGTGCGGATGTCAGAAATATCAGCAACGGTAAGTTAATATAAAATCCAATTAAATGATATGCCACACAATATAGTTTTCGTACAAAAAATTTTGACAATTCACAAAACAACCGAAATTTCGGGAATTTTGGAAAATTAAGAAAATTTGAGGAGGGGGAATGTCGCAAATATCAAAAACGGTTAGTATTTATAAAATCCAATTAAACGATATGCCACACGCTATAGTTTTCATACAAAAATTTTAAGAAATTAAACAATGTTCGTTTTCAATGTACGTTACTTAGGTGGATTTCCATATATTGAGGTAAAGTCAAAAATTAAATTTTGCCGGAGCGCGACGCACGATACGTCTGGAGATGCGTCTCGGCGAGTACAACCAGAATATAAAATAATCTAGGGTACGGATAGTACAAAAATTTTTGACAATTCACAAAACAACGGAAATTTCGGGAAATTTGGAAAATTAAGAAAATTTGAGGGGTGCGGATGTCAGAAATATCAGCAACGGTAAGTTAATATAAAATCCAATTAAATGATATGCCACACAATATAGTTTTCGTACAATAAATTTTGACAATTCACAAAACAACCGAAATTTCGGGAATTTTGGAAAATTTCGAAAATTTGAGGAGGGGGAATGTCGCAAATATCAAAAACGGTTAGTATTTATAAAATCCAATTAAACGATATGCCACACGCTATAGTTTTCATACAAAAATTTTAAGAAATTAGACAATGTTCGTTTTCAATGTACGTTACTTAGGTGGATTTCCATATATTGAGGTAAAGTCAAAAATTAAATTTTGCCGGAGCGCGACGCACGATACGTCGGGAGATGCGTCTCGGCGAGTACAACCAGAATATAAAATAATCTAGGGTACGGATAGTACAAAAATTTTTGACAATTCACAAAACAACGGAAATTTCGGGAAATTTGGAAAATTAAGAAAATTTGAGGGGTGCGGATGTCAGAAATATCAGCAACGGTAAGTTAATATAAAATCCAATTAAATGATATGCCACACAATATAGTTTTCGTACAATAAATTTTGACAATTCACAAAACAACCGAAATTTCGGGAATTTTGGAAAATTTCGAAAATTTGAGGAGGGGGAATGTCGCAAATATCAAAAACGGTTAGTATTTATAAAATCCAATTAAACGATATGCCACACGCTATAGTTTTCATACAAAAATTTTAAGAAATTAGACAATGTTCGTTTTCAATGTACGTTACTTAGGTGGATTTCCATATATTGAGGTAAAGTCAAAAATTAAATTTTGCCGGAGCGCGACGCACGATACGTCGGGAGATGCGTCTCGGCGAGTACAACCAGAATATAAAATAATCTAGGGTACGGATAGTACAAAAATTTTTGACAATTCACAAAACAACGGAAATTTCGGGAAATTTGGAAAATTAAGAAAATTTGAGGGGTGCGGATGTCAGAAATATCAGCAACGGTAAGTTAATATAAAATCCAATTAAATGATATGCCACACAATATAGTTTTCGTACAATAAATTTTGACAATTCACAAAACAACCGAAATTTCGGGAATTTTGGAAAATTTCGAAAATTTGAGGAGGGGGAATGTCGCAAATATCAAAAACGGTTAGTATTTATAAAATCCAATTAAACGATATGCCACACGCTATAGTTTTCATACAAAAATTTTAAGAAATTAGACAATGTTCGTTTTCAATGTACGTTACTTAGGTGGATTTCCATATATTGAGGTAAAGTCAAAAATTAAATTTTGCCGGAGCGCGACGCACGATACGTCGGGAGATGCGTCTCGGCGAGTACAACCAGAATATAAAATAATCTAGGGTACGGATAGTACAAAAATTTTTGACAATTCACAAAACAACGGAAATTTCGGGAAATTTGGAAAATTAAGAAAATTTGAGGGGTGCGGATGTCAGAAATATCAGCAACGGTAAGTTAATATAAAATCCAATTAAATGATATGCCACACAATATAGTTTTCGTACAATAAATTTTGACAATTCACAAAACAACCGAAATTTCGGGAATTTTGGAAAATTTCGAAAATTTGAGGAGGGGGAATGTCGCAAATATCAAAAACGGTTAGTATTTATAAAATCCAATTAAACGATATGCCACACGCTATAGTTTTCATACAAAAATTTTAAGAAATTAGACAATGTTCGTTTTCAATGTACGTTACTTAGGTGGATTTCCATATATTGAGGTAAAGTCAAAAATTAAATTTTGCCGGAGCGCGACGCACGATACGTCGGGAGATGCGTCTCGGCGAGTACAACCAGAATATAAAATAATCTAGGGTACGGATAGTACAAAAATTTTTGACAATTCACAAAACAACGGAAATTTCGGGAAATTTGGAAAATTAAGAAAATTTGAGGGGTGCGGATGTCAGAAATATCAGCAACGGTAAGTTAATATAAAATCCAATTAAATGATATGCCACACAATATAGTTTTCGTACAATAAATTTTGACAATTCACAAAACAACCGAAATTTCGGGAATTTTGGAAAATTTCGAAAATTTGAGGAGGGGGAATGTCGCAAATATCAAAAACGGTTAGTATTTATAAAATCCAATTAAACGATATGCCACACGCTATAGTTTTCATACAAAAATTTTAAGAAATTAGACAATGTTCGTTTTCAATGTACGTTACTTAGGTGGATTTCCATATATTGAGGTAAAGTCAAAAATTAAATTTTGCCGGAGCGCGACGCACGATACGTCGGGAGATGCGTCTCGGCGAGTACAACCAGAATATAAAATAATCTAGGGTACGGATAGTACAAAAATTTTTGACAATTCACAAAACAACGGAAATTTCGGGAAATTTGGAAAATTAAGAAAATTTGAGGGGTGCGGATGTCAGAAATATCAGCAACGGTAAGTTAATATAAAATCCAATTAAATGATATGCCACACAATATAGTTTTCGTACAATAAATTTTGACAATTCACAAAACAACCGAAATTTCGGGAATTTTGGAAAATTTCGAAAATTTGAGGAGGGGGAATGTCGCAAATATCAAAAACGGTTAGTATTTATAAAATCCAATTAAACGATATGCCACACGCTATAGTTTTCATACAAAAATTTTAAGAAATTAGACAATGTTCGTTTTCAATGTACGTTACTTAGGTGGATTTCCATATATTGAGGTAAAGTCAAAAATTAAATTTTGCCGGAGCGCGACGCACGATACGTCGGGAGATGCGTCTCGGCGAGTACAACCAGAATATAAAATAATCTAGGGTACGGATAGTACAAAAATTTTTGACAATTCACAAAACAACGGAAATTTCGGGAAATTTGGAAAATTAAGAAAATTTGAGGGGTGCGGATGTCAGAAATATCAGCAACGGTAAGTTAATATAAAATCCAATTAAATGATATGCCACACAATATAGTTTTCGTACAATAAATTTTGACAATTCACAAAACAACCGAAATTTCGGGAATTTTGGAAAATTTCGAAAATTTGAGGAGGGGGAATGTCGCAAATATCAAAAACGGTTAGTATTTATAAAATCCAATTAAACGATATGCCACACGCTATAGTTTTCATACAAAAATTTTAAGAAATTAGACAATGTTCGTTTTCAATGTACGTTACTTAGGTGGATTTCCATATATTGAGGTAAAGTCAAAAATTAAATTTTGCCGGAGCGCGACGCACGATACGTCGGGAGATGCGTCTCGGCGAGTACAACCAGAATATAAAATAATCTAGGGTACGGATAGTACAAAAATTTTTGACAATTCACAAAACAACGGAAATTTCGGGAAATTTGGAAAATTAAGAAAATTTGAGGGGTGCGGATGTCAGAAATATCAGCAACGGTAAGTTAATATAAAATCCAATTAAATGATATGCCACACAATATAGTTTTCGTACAATAAATTTTGACAATTCACAAAACAACCGAAATTTCGGGAATTTTGGAAAATTTCGAAAATTTGAGGAGGGGGAATGTCGCAAATATCAAAAACGGTTAGTATTTATAAAATCCAATTAAACGATATGCCACACGCTATAGTTTTCATACAAAAATTTTAAGAAATTAGACAATGTTCGTTTTCAATGTACGTTACTTAGGTGGATTTCCATATATTGAGGTAAAGTCAAAAATTAAATTTTGCCGGAGCGCGACGCACGATACGTCGGGAGATGCGTCTCGGCGAGTACAACCAGAATATAAAATAATCTAGGGTACGGATAGTACAAAAATTTTTGACAATTCACAAAACAACGGAAATTTCGGGAAATTTGGAAAATTAAGAAAATTTGAGGGGTGCGGATGTCAGAAATATCAGCAACGGTAAGTTAATATAAAATCCAATTAAATGATATGCCACACAATATAGTTTTCGTACAATAAATTTTGACAATTCACAAAACAACCGAAATTTCGGGAATTTTGGAAAATTTCGAAAATTTGAGGAGGGGGAATGTCGCAAATATCAAAAACGGTTAGTATTTATAAAATCCAATTAAACGATATGCCACACGCTATAGTTTTCATACAAAAATTTTAAGAAATTAGACAATGTTCGTTTTCAATGTACGTTACTTAGGTGGATTTCCATATATTGAGGTAAAGTCAAAAATTAAATTTTGCCGGAGCGCGACGCACGATACGTCGGGAGATGCGTCTCGGCGAGTACAACCAGAATATAAAATAATCTAGGGTACGGATAGTACAAAAATTTTTGACAATTCACAAAACAACGGAAATTTCGGGAAATTTGGAAAATTAAGAAAATTTGAGGGGTGCGGATGTCAGAAATATCAGCAACGGTAAGTTAATATAAAATCCAATTAAATGATATGCCACACAATATAGTTTTCGTACAATAAATTTTGACAATTCACAAAACAACCGAAATTTCGGGAATTTTGGAAAATTTCGAAAATTTGAGGAGGGGGAATGTCGCAAATATCAAAAACGGTTAGTATTTATAAAATCCAATTAAACGATATGCCACACGCTATAGTTTTCATACAAAAATTTTAAGAAATTAGACAATGTTCGTTTTCAATGTACGTTACTTAGGTGGATTTCCATATATTGAGGTAAAGTCAAAAATTAAATTTTGCCGGAGCGCGACGCACGATACGTCGGGAGATGCGTCTCGGCGAGTACAACCAGAATATAAAATAATCTAGGGTACGGATAGTACAAAAATTTTTGACAATTCACAAAACAACGGAAATTTCGGGAAATTTGGAAAATTAAGAAAATTTGAGGGGTGCGGATGTCAGAAATATCAGCAACGGTAAGTTAATATAAAATCCAATTAAATGATATGCCACACAATATAGTTTTCGTACAATAAATTTTGACAATTCACAAAACAACCGAAATTTCGGGAATTTTGGAAAATTTCGAAAATTTGAGGAGGGGGAATGTCGCAAATATCAAAAACGGTTAGTATTTATAAAATCCAATTAAACGATATGCCACACGCTATAGTTTTCATACAAAAATTTTAAGAAATTAAACAATGTTCGTTTTCAATGTACGTTACTTAGGTGGATTTCCATATATTGAGGTAAAGTCAAAAATTAAATTTTGCCGGAGCGCGACGCACGATACGTCTGGAGATGCGTCTCGGCGAGTACAACCAGAATATAAAATAATCTAGGGTACGGATAGTACAAAAATTTTTGACAATTCACAAAATAACGGAAATTTCGGGAAATTTGGAAAATTAAGAAAATTTGAGGGGTGCGGATGTCAGAAATATCAGCAACGGTAAGTTAATATAAAATCCAATTAAATGATATGCCACACAATATAGTTTTCGTACAAAAAATTTTGACAATTCACAAAACAACCGAAATTTCGGGAATTTTGGAAAATTAAGAAAATTTGAGGAGGGGGAATGTCGCAAATATCAAAAACGGTTAGTATTTATAAAATCCAATTAAACGATATGCCACACGCTATAGTTTTCATACAAAAATTTTAAGAAATTAAACAATGTTCGTTTTCAATGTACGTTACTTAGGTGGATTTCCATATATTGAGGTAAAGTCAAAAATTAAATTTTGCCGGAGCGCGACGCACGATACGTCTGGAGATGCGTCTCGGCGAGTACAACCAGAATATAAAATAATCTAGGGTACGGATAGTACAAAAATTTTTGACAATTCACAAAACAACGGAAATTTCGGGAAATTTGGAAAATTAAGAAAATTTGAGGGGTGCGGATGTCAGAAATATCAGCAACGGTAAGTTAATATAAAATCCAATTAAATGATATGCCACACAATATAGTTTTCGTACAATAAATTTTGACAATTCACAAAACAACCGAAATTTCGGGAATTTTGGAAAATTTCGAAAATTTGAGGAGGGGGAATGTCGCAAATATCAAAAACGGTTAGTATTTATAAAATCCAATTAAACGATATGCCACACGCTATAGTTTTCATACAAAAATTTTAAGAAATTAGACAATGTTCGTTTTCAATGTACGTTACTTAGGTGGATTTCCATATATTGAGGTAAAGTCAAAAATTAAATTTTGCCGGAGCGCGACGCACGATACGTCGGGAGATGCGTCTCGGCGAGTACAACCAGAATATAAAATAATCTAGGGTACGGATAGTACAAAAATTTTTGACAATTCACAAAACAACGGAAATTTCGGGAAATTTGGAAAATTAAGAAAATTTGAGGGGTGCGGATGTCAGAAATATCAGCAACGGTAAGTTAATATAAAATCCAATTAAATGATATGCCACACAATATAGTTTTCGTACAATAAATTTTGACAATTCACAAAACAACCGAAATTTCGGGAATTTTGGAAAATTTCGAAAATTTGAGGAGGGGGAATGTCGCAAATATCAAAAACGGTTAGTATTTATAAAATCCAATTAAACGATATGCCACACGCTATAGTTTTCATACAAAAATTTTAAGAAATTAGACAATGTTCGTTTTCAATGTACGTTACTTAGGTGGATTTCCATATATTGAGGTAAAGTCAAAAATTAAATTTTGCCGGAGCGCGACGCACGATACGTCGGGAGATGCGTCTCGGCGAGTACAACCAGAATATAAAATAATCTAGGGTACGGATAGTACAAAAATTTTTGACAATTCACAAAACAACGGAAATTTCGGGAAATTTGGAAAATTAAGAAAATTTGAGGGGTGCGGATGTCAGAAATATCAGCAACGGTAAGTTAATATAAAATCCAATTAAATGATATGCCACACAATATAGTTTTCGTACAATAAATTTTGACAATTCACAAAACAACCGAAATTTCGGGAATTTTGGAAAATTTCGAAAATTTGAGGAGGGGGAATGTCGCAAATATCAAAAACGGTTAGTATTTATAAAATCCAATTAAACGATATGCCACACGCTATAGTTTTCATACAAAAATTTTAAGAAATTAGACAATGTTCGTTTTCAATGTACGTTACTTAGGTGGATTTCCATATATTGAGGTAAAGTCAAAAATTAAATTTTGCCGGAGCGCGACGCACGATACGTCTGGAGATGCGTCTCGGCGAGTACAACCAGAATATAAAATAATCTAGGGTACGGATAGTACAAAAATTTTTGACAATTCACAAAATAACGGAAATTTCGGGAAATTTGGAAAATTAAGAAAATTTGAGGGGTGCGGATGTCAGAAATATCAGCAACGGTAAGTTAATATAAAATCCAATTAAATGATATGCCACACAATATAGTTTTCGTACAAAAAATTTTGACAATTCACAAAACAACCGAAATTTCGGGAATTTTGGAAAATTAAGAAAATTTGAGGAGGGGGAATGTCGCAAATATCAAAAACGGTTAGTATTTATAAAATCCAATTAAACGATATGCCACACGCTATAGTTTTCATACAAAAATTTTAAGAAATTAAACAATGTTCGTTTTCAATGTACGTTACTTAGGTGGATTTCCATATATTGAGGTAAAGTCAAAAATTAAATTTTGCCGGAGCGCGACGCACGATACGTCTGGAGATGCGTCTCGGCGAGTACAACCAGAATATAAAATAATCTAGGGTACGGATAGTACAAAAATTTTTGACAATTCACAAAACAACGGAAATTTCGGGAAATTTGGAAAATTAAGAAAATTTGAGGGGTGCGGATGTCAGAAATATCAGCAACGGTAAGTTAATATAAAATCCAATTAAATGATATGCCACACAATATAGTTTTCGTACAATAAATTTTGACAATTCACAAAACAACCGAAATTTCGGGAATTTTGGAAAATTTCGAAAATTTGAGGAGGGGGAATGTCGCAAATATCAAAAACGGTTAGTATTTATAAAATCCAATTAAACGATATGCCACACGCTATAGTTTTCATACAAAAATTTTAAGAAATTAGACAATGTTCGTTTTCAATGTACGTTACTTAGGTGGATTTCCATATATTGAGGTAAAGTCAAAAATTAAATTTTGCCGGAGCGCGACGCACGATACGTCGGGAGATGCGTCTCGGCGAGTACAACCAGAATATAAAATAATCTAGGGTACGGATAGTACAAAAATTTTTGACAATTCACAAAACAACGGAAATTTCGGGAAATTTGGAAAATTAAGAAAATTTGAGGGGTGCGGATGTCAGAAATATCAGCAACGGTAAGTTAATATAAAATCCAATTAAATGATATGCCACACAATATAGTTTTCGTACAATAAATTTTGACAATTCACAAAACAACCGAAATTTCGGGAATTTTGGAAAATTTCGAAAATTTGAGGAGGGGGAATGTCGCAAATATCAAAAACGGTTAGTATTTATAAAATCCAATTAAACGATATGCCACACGCTATAGTTTTCATACAAAAATTTTAAGAATTAGACAATGTTCGTTTTCAATGTACGTTACTTAGGTGGATTTCCATAATTGAGGTAAAGTCAAAAATTAAATTTTGCCGGAGCGCGACGCACGATACGTCGGGAGATGCGTCTCGGCGAGTACAACCAGAATATAAAATAATCTAGGGTACGGATAGTACAAAAATTTTTGACAATTCACAAAACAACGGAAATTTCGGGAAATTTGGAAAATTAAGAAAATTTGAGGGGTGCGGATGTCAGAAATATCAGCAACGGTAAGTAATATAAAATCCAATTAAATGATATGCCACACATATAGTTTTCGTACAATAAATTTTGACAATTCACAAAACAACCGAAATTTCGGGAATTTTGGAAAATTTCGAAAATTTGAGGAGGGGGAATGTCGCAAATATCAAAAACGGTTAGTATTTATAAAATCCAATTAAACGATATGCCACACGCTATAGTTTTCATACAAAAATTTTAAGAAATTAGACAATGTTCGTTTTCAATGTACGTTACTTAGGTGGATTTCCATAAATTGAGGTAAAGTCAAAAATTAAATTTTGCCGGAGCGCGACGCACGATACGTCTGGAGATGCGTCTCGGCGAGTACAACCAGAATATAAAATAATCTAGGGTACGGATAGTACAAAAATTTTTGACAATTCACAAAATAACGGAAATTTCGGAAATTTGGAAAATTAAGAAAATTTGAGGGGTGCGGATGTCAGAAATATCAGCAACGGTAAGTTAATATAAAATCCAATTAAATGATATGCCACACAATATAGTTTTCGTACAAAAAATTTTGACATTCACAAAACAACCGAAATTTCGGGAATTTTGGAAAATTAAGAAAATTTGAGGAGGGGGAATGTCGCAATATCAAAAACGGTTAGTATTTATAAAATCCAATTAAACGATATGCCACACGCTATAGTTTTCATACAAAAATTTTAAGAAATTAAACAATGTTCGTTTTCAATGTACGTTACTTAGGTGGATTTCCATATATTGAGGTAAAGTCAAAAATTAAATTTTGCCGGAGCGCGACGCACGATACGTCTGGAGATGCGTCTCGGCGAGTACAACCAGAATATAAAATAATCTAGGGTACGGATAGTACAAAATTTTTGACATTCACAAAACAACGGAAATTTCGGGAAATTTGGAAAATTAAGAAATTTGAGGGTGCGGATGTCAGAAATATCAGCAACGGTAAGTTAATATAAAATCCAATTAAATGATATGCCACACAATATAGTTTTCGTACAATAAATTTTGACAATTCACAAAACAACCGAAATTTCGGGAATTTGGAAAATTTCGAAAATTTGAGGAGGGGGAATGTCGCAAATATCAAAAACGGTTAGTATTTATAAAATCCAATTAAACGATATGCCACACGCTATAGTTTTCATACAAAAATTTAAGAAATTAGACAATGTTCGTTTTCAATGTACGTTACTTAGGTGGATTTCCATATATTGAGGTTAAAGTCAAAAATTAAATTTGCCGGAGCGCGACGCACGATACGTCGGGAGATGCGTCTCGGCGAGTACAACCAGAATATAAAATAATCTAGGGTACGGATA
>OX438926.1:0-15000 GCA_949316025.1 Lapara coniferarum
CCTAACCTAACCTAACCTAACCTAACCTAACCTAACCTAACCTAACCTAACCTAACCTAACCTAACCTAACCTAACCTAACCTAACCTAACCTAACCTAACCTAACCTAACCTAACCTAACCTAACCTAACCTAACCTAACCTAACCTAACCTAACCTAACCTAACCTAACCTAACCTAACCTAACCTAACCTAACCTAACCTAACCTAACCTAACCTAACCTAACCTAACCTAACCTAACCTAACCTAACCTAACCTAACCTAACCTAACCTAACCTAACCTAACCTAACCTAACCTAACCTAACCTAACCTAACCTAACCTAACCTAACCTAACCTAACCTAACCTAACCTAACCTAACCTAACCTAACCTAACCTAACCTAACCTAACCTAACCTAACCTAACCTAACCTAACCTAACCTAACCTAACCTAACCTAACCTAACCTAACCTAACCTAACCTAACCTAACCTAACCTAACCTAACCTAACCTAACCTAACCTAACCTAACCTAACCTAACCTAACCTAACCTAACCTAACCTAACCTAACCTAACCTAACCTAACCTAACCTAACCTAACCTAACCTAACTCTAACCTAACCTAACCTAACCTAACCTAACCTAACCTAACCTAACCTAACCTAACCTAACCTAACCTAACCTAACCTAACCTAACCTAACCTAACCTAACCTAACCTAACCTAACCTAACCTAACCTAACCTAACCTAACCTAACCTAACCTAACCTAACCTAACCTAACCTAACCTAACCTAACCTAACCTAACCTAACCTAACCTAACCTAACCTAACCTAACCTAACCTAACCTAACCTAACCTAACCTAACCTAACCTAACCTAACCTAACCTAACCTAACCTAACCTAACCTAACCTAACCTAACCTAACCTAACCTAACCTAACCTAACCTAACCTAACCTAACCTAACCTAACCTAACCTAACCTAACCTAACCTAACCTAACCTAACCTAACCTAACCTAACCTAACCTAACCTAACCTAACCTAACCTAACCTAACCTAACCTAACCTAACCTAACCTAACCTAACCTAACCTAACCTAACCTAACCTAACCTAACCTAACCTAACCTAACCTAACCTAACCTAACCTAACCTAACCTAACCTAACCTAACCTAACCTAACCTAACCTAACCTAACCTAACCTAACCTAACCTAACCTAACCTAACCTAACCTAACCTAACCTAACCTAACCTAACCTAACCTAACCTAACCTAACCTAACCTAACCTAACCTAACCTAACCTAACCTAACCTAACCTAACCTAACCTAACCTAACCTAACCTAACCTAACCTAACCTAACCTAACCTAACCTAACCTAACCTAACCTAACCTAACCTAACCTAACCTAACCTAACCTAACCTAACCTAACCTAACCTAACCTAACCTAACCTAACCTAACCTAACCTAACCTAACCTAACCTAACCTAACCTAACCTAACCTAACCTAACCTAACCTAACCTAACCTAACCTAACCTAACCTAACCTAACCTAACCTAACCTAACCTAACCTAACCTAACCTAACCTAACCTAACCTAACCTAACCTAACCTAACCTAACCTAACCTAACCTAACCTAACCTAACCTAACCTAACCTAACCTAACCTAACCTAACCTAACCTAACCTAACCTAACCTAACCTAACCTAACCTAACCTAACCTAACCTAACCTAACCTAACCTAACCTAACCTAACCTAACCTAACCTAACCTAACCTAACCTAACCTAACCTAACCTAACCTAACCTAACCTAACCTAACCTAACCTAACCTAACCTAACCTAACCTAACCTAACCTAACCTAACCTAACCTAACCTAACCTAACCTAACCTAACCTAACCTAACCTAACCTAACCTAACCTAACCTAACCTAACCTAACCTAACCTAACCTAACCTAACCTAACCTAACCTAACCTAACCTAACCTAACCTAACCTAACCTAACCTAACCTAACCTAACCTAACCTAACCTAACCTAACCTAACCTAACCTAACCTAACCTAACCTAACCTAACCTAACCTAACCTAACCTAACCTAACCTAACCTAACCTAACCTAACCTAACCTAACCTAACCTAACCTAACCTAACCTAACCTAACCTAACCTAACCTAACCTAACCTAACCTAACCTAACCTAACCTAACCTAACCTAACCTAACCTAACCTAACCTAACCTAACCTAACCTAACCTAACCTAACCTAACCTAACCTAACCTAACCTAACCTAACCTAACCTAACCTAACCTAACCTAACCTAACCTAACCTAACCTAACCTAACCTAACCTAACCTAACCTAACCTAACCTAACCTAACCTAACCTAACCTAACCTAACCTAACCTAACCTAACCTAACCTAACCTAACCTAACCTAACCTAACCTAACCTAACCTAACCTAACCTAACCTAACCTAACCTAACCTAACCTAACCTAACCTAACCTAACCTAACCTAACCTAACCTAACCTAACCTAACCTAACCTAACCTAACCTAACCTAACCTAACCTAACCTAACCTAACCTAACCTAACCTAACCTAACCTAACCTAACCTAACCTAACCTAACCTAACCTAACCTAACCTAACCTAACCTAACCTAACCTAACCTAACCTAACCTAACCTAACCTAACCTAACCTAACCTAACCTAACCTAACCTAACCTAACCTAACCTAACCTAACCTAACCTAACCTAACCTAACCTAACCTAACCTAACCTAACCTAACCTAACCTAACCTAACCTAACCTAACCTAACCTAACCTAACCTAACCTAACCTAACCTAACCTAACCTAACCTAACCTAACCTAACCTAACCTAACCTAACCTAACCTAACCTAACCTAACCTAACCTAACCTAACCTAACCTAACCTAACCTAACCTAACCTAACCTAACCTAACCTAACCTAACCTAACCTAACCTAACCTAACCTAACCTAACCTAACCTAACCTAACCTAACCTAACCTAACCTAACCTAACCTAACCTAACCTAACCTAACCTAACCTAACCTAACCTAACCTAACCTAACCTAACCTAACCTAACCTAACCTAACCTAACCTAACCTAACCTAACCTAACCTAACCTAACCTAACCTAACCTAACCTAACCTAACCTAACCTAACCTAACCTAACCTAACCTAACCTAACCTAACCTAACCTAACCTAACCTAACCTAACCTAACCTAACCTAACCTAACCTAACCTAACCTAACCTAACCTAACCTAACCTAACCTAACCTAACCTAACCTAACCTAACCTAACCTAACCTAACCTAACCTAACCTAACCTAACCTAACCTAACCTAACCTAACCTAACCTAACCTAACCTAACCTAACCTAACCTAACCTAACCTAACCTAACCTAACCTAACCTAACCTAACCTAACCTAACCTAACCTAACCTAACCTAACCTAACCTAACCTAACCTAACCTAACCTAACCTAACCTAACCTAACCTAACCTAACCTAACCTAACCTAACCTAACCTAACCTAACCTAACCTAACCTAACCTAACCTAACCTAACCTAACCTAACCTAACCTAACCTAACCTAACCTAACCTAACCTAACCTAACCTAACCTAACCTAACCTAACCTAACCTAACCTAACCTAACCTAACCTAACCTAACCTAACCTAACCTAACCTAACCTAACCTAACCTAACCTAACCTAACCTAACCTAACCTAACCTAACCTAACCTAACCTAACCTAACCTAACCTAACCTAACCTAACCTAACCTAACCTAACCTAACCTAACCTAACCTAACCTAACCTAACCTAACCTAACCTAACCTAACCTAACCTAACCTAACCTAACCTAACCTAACCTAACCTAACCTAACCTAACCTAACCTAACCTAACCTAACCTAACCTAACCTAACCTAACCTAACCTAACCTAACCTAACCTAACCTAACCTAACCTAACCTAACCTAACCTAACCTAACCTAACCTAACCTAACCTAACCTAACCTAACCTAACCTAACCTAACCTAACCTAACCTAACCTAACCTAACCTAACCTAACCTAACCTAACCTAACCTAACCTAACCTAACCTAACCTAACCTAACCTAACCTAACCTAACCTAACCTAACCTAACCTAACCTAACCTAACCTAACCTAACCTAACCTAACCTAACCTAACCTAACCTAACCTAACCTAACCTAACCTAACCTAACCTAACCTAACCTAACCTAACCTAACCTAACCTAACCTAACCTAACCTAACCTAACCTAACCTAACCTAACCTAACCTAACCTAACCTAACCTAACCTAACCTAACCTAACCTAACCTAACCTAACCTAACCTAACCTAACCTAACCTAACCTAACCTAACCTAACCTAACCTAACCTAACCTAACCTAACCTAACCTAACCTAACCTAACCTAACCTAACCTAACCTAACCTAACCTAACCTAACCTAACCTAACCTAACCTAACCTAACCTAACCTAACCTAACCTAACCTAACCTAACCTAACCTAACCTAACCTAACCTAACCTAACCTAACCTAACCTAACCTAACCTAACCTAACCTAACCTAACCTAACCTAACCTAACCTAACCTAACCTAACCTAACCTAACCTAACCTAACCTAACCTAACCTAACCTAACCTAACCTAACCTAACCTAACCTAACCTAACCTAACCTAACCTAACCTAACCTAACCTAACCTAACCTAACCTAACCTAACCTAACCTAACCTAACCTAACCTAACCTAACCTAACCTAACCTAACCTAACCTAACCTAACCTAACCTAACCTAACCTAACCTAACCTAACCTAACCTAACCTAACCTAACCTAACCTAACCTAACCTAACCTAACCTAACCTAACCTAACCTAACCTAACCTAACCTAACCTAACCTAACCTAACCTAACCTAACCTAACCTAACCTAACCTAACCTAACCTAACCTAACCTAACCTAACCTAACCTAACCTAACCTAACCTAACCTAACCTAACCTAACCTAACCTAACCTAACCTAACCTAACCTAACCTAACCTAACCTAACCTAACCTAACCTAACCTAACCTAACCTAACCTAACCTAACCTAACCTAACCTAACCTAACCTAACCTAACCTAACCTAACCTAACCTAACCTAACCTAACCTAACCTAACCTAACCTAACCTAACCTAACCTAACCTAACCTAACCTAACCTAACCTAACCTAACCTAACCTAACCTAACCTAACCTAACCTAACCTAACCTAACCTAACCTAACCTAACCTAACCTAACCTAACCTAACCTAACCTAACCTAACCTAACCTAACCTAACCTAACCTAACCTAACCTAACCTAACCTAACCTAACCTAACCTAACCTAACCTAACCTAACCCTATTGTCAAGCTTTTGCTGACGATGTCGTCCTGGTGTTTGATGGTGGTTCCACAGGAGAAGCTCAGAAGCAGGCCAATGCCGCACTGGCCTATGTGCGGGATTGGGGTGTCCGAAACAAGTTGAAGTTTGCGCCACACAAGACCCAGGCGATGGTGATAACAAACAAACTTAAGTACGACACCCCAATCTTGCGCATGGGCGGGGTCGACATTGGTCTCTCAAACGAGATAAAGCTGCTTGGCCTAACGATAGACCGAAAACTGACCTTTAACGGCCATGTGACGCAGGCGTGCGCCAAGGCCATTGGCCTGTACAAAGTGCTCGCGAGGTCAGCCAAGGTCCAGTGGGGGTTGGGACCCGATGTGATCAGGACGATCTATACGGCTGCGGTGGAGCCCGTGATCTTGTATGCCGCAAGCGCATGGGCTCCAGCCAGCCGTAAGCTGGGTGTAAGGAAGCAGCTCGGAGCCATCCAGCGCAGTTTCGCGCAGAAGATGACGAAGGCCTACAGGACTGTCTCCCTCAACTCGGCCCTGCTGCTGGCGGGGGTGCTTCCCCTTGACATAAGGGTGCGGGAAACCGCACTCCTTTATGAAGTCAAGAGGGGGCACTCTCGCGAGGTAGTGGGAGACCGGGAGGTGGAGGCTCCTGTGGCCTTCGTCAACTTGCCGCACCCGGCGGAACGGAGGAACGGGACGTTCCAATGCCTGGTGGACGGGGCGGAACTGGCTCGGCACGTCGGTGAGGGTCTTAGTATCTTCACCGACGGAAGCAAGATTGACGGGAAAGTCGGAGCGGCGCTGTCCATATGGAACGGCGCCGCCGAGACGAGTACCCGAAAGTTGCGGCTGGAGCCGTACTGCTCCGTCTACCAGGCGGAACTCCTCGCCCTCCGCGAAGCGGTGGTGGAGGTGCTCCGTAGCGGGCTTCCTGCGTGCGGCATCTTCAGCGATGCCAGGTCCGCACTTGAAGTAGTCACCAGAGGTGATTCCCTCCACCCCATAGCGTTTGAAATAAAAAGCCTGCTGAAGGAAGCCAATAAACGCGCCCAGAAAACTGAGCTCTTCTGGGTAAAGGCGCACGTGGGGTTGGAGGGAAATGAGAGGGCGGACACGCTCGCTAAGGATGCCGCACAACACCTGAAGACCCGTGCGCATTACGACAAGTGTCCGGTTTCATTCGTCAAGCGACAGATCCGACAGGACTCGATTGACGAATGGAGCCGGAGATATGCGGACGGAGAGACGGCTTCGGTGACGAAGCTGTTCTTTCCGGACGCTGTCGAGGCGCACAGGGTCGTAAGGCGGATCGTCCTGGATCCGATACTGACGCAGGTGTTCACGGGGCACGGCGGTTTCTCCGAGTACTTGCATCGGTTCAAGTGCAAGGAGAGCCCGGCGTGCCAATGTGACCCTGACGTACAGGAGACGGTCCCACACCTCCTACTCGAATGTCCCATCCACGCAGTGGAACGATTTGACTTAGAAAATAGTATAGAATGTAAACTAGATATAAGTACCATACACAAAATATTAAAAAACAAATTGATAGTGAATAAGTTCTTAAAGTATTGTAATAAAATAGTAAGTAAGGTTAACAATAGAAATAAGTCATAACTAGGATTACTAAGTATATAATTAAGATTATATATAATTAGTAATTAAGACTAGGTGATAGATGAAAACGGGACAAATAGAATAAGATAAATAGATTAATGTGTAATTAGGATACGAATAATTAGCGAAATAGAAATAAGCTTAAGATGTAAATCAATAAATATAAGAAATAAAACAAAAAAGAAATACCAAAATCCCTTGTCCTGGATAGGGGGAACGAGGGTGAGGCGCAGAGCCTCACAATAAAAAAAAAAAAAAAAAAAAAAAAAACCTAACCTAACCTAACCTAACCTAACCTAACCTAACCTAACCTAACCTAACCTAACCTAACCTAACCTAACCTAACCTAACCTAACCTAACCTAACCTAACCTAACCTAACCTAACCTAACCTAACCTAACCTAACCTAACCTAACCTAACCTAACCTAACCTAACCTAACCTAACCTAACCTAACCTAACCTAACCTAACCTAACCTAACCTAACCTAACCTAACCTAACCTAACCTAACCTAACCTAACCTAACCTAACCTAACCTAACCTAACCTAACCTAACCTAACCTAACCTAACCTAACCTAACCTAACCTAACCTAACCTAACCTAACCTAACCTAACCTAACCTAACCTAACCTAACCTAACCTAACCTAACCTAACCTAACCTAACCTAACCTAACCTAACCTAACCTAACCTAACCTAACCTAACCTAACCTAACCTAACCTAACCTAACCTAACCTAACCTAACCTAACCTAACCTAACCTAACCTAACCTAACCTAACCTAACCTAACCTAACCTAACCTAACCTAACCTAACCTAACCTAACCTAACCTAACCTAACCTAACCTAACCTAACCTAACCTAACCTAACCTAACCTAACCTAACCTAACCTAACCTAACCTAACCTAACCTAACCTAACCTAACCTAACCTAACCTAACCTAACCTAACCTAACCTAACCTAACCTAACCTAACCTAACCTAACCTAACCTAACCTAACCTAACCTAACCTAACCTAACCTAACCTAACCTAACCTAACCTAACCTAACCTAACCTAACCTAACCTAACCTAACCTAACCTAACCTAACCTAACCTAACCTAACCTAACCTAACCTAACCTAACCTAACCTAACCTAACCTAACCTAACCTAACCTAACCTAACCTAACCTAACCTAACCTAACCTAACCTAACCTAACCTAACCTAACCTAACCTAACCTAACCTAACCTAACCTAACCTAACCTAACCTAACCTAACCTAACCTAACCTAACCTAACCTAACCTAACCTAACCTAACCTAACCTAACCTAACCTAACCTAACCTAACCTAACCTAACCTAACCTAACCTAACCTAACCTAACCTAACCTAACCTAACCTAACCTAACCTAACCTAACCTAACCTAACCTAACCTAACCTAACCTAACCTAACCTAACCTAACCTAACCTAACCTAACCTAACCTAACCTAACCTAACCTAACCTAACCTAACCTAACCTAACCTAACCTAACCTAACCTAACCTAACCTAACCTAACCTAACCTAACCTAACCTAACCTAACCTAACCTAACCTAACCTAACCTAACCTAACCTAACCTAACCTAACCTAACCTAACCTAACCTAACCTAACCTAACCTAACCTAACCTAACCTAACCTAACCTAACCTAACCTAACCTAACCTAACCTAACCTAACCTAACCTAACCTAACCTAACCTAACCTAACCTAACCTAACCTAACCTAACCTAACCTAACCTAACCTAACCTAACCTAACCTAACCTAACCTAACCTAACCTAACCTAACCTAACCTAACCTAACCTAACCTAACCTAACCTAACCTAACCTAACCTAACCTAACCTAACCTAACCTAACCTAACCTAACCTAACCTAACCTAACCTAACCATTGACTAATTTCCAAAAATTTTTGTATGAAAACTATATTGTGTGGCATATCATTAAATTGGATTTTATAGATACTTACCGTTGCTGTTATTTCTGACATCCGCACCCCTCAATTTTTCGAAATTTTCCAAATCTCCCGAAATT
Source organism: Lapara coniferarum (assembly GCA_949316025.1). Lineage (NCBI taxonomy): Eukaryota > Metazoa > Arthropoda > Insecta > Lepidoptera > Sphingidae > Lapara > Lapara coniferarum. Next base: position 9,083 of record OX438926.1, read on the forward strand.
TCCGTTGTTTTGTTGATTGTCAAAAATTTTTGTACTATCCGTACACTAGATTATTTGATATTCTTGTTGTACTCGCCGAGACGCATCTCCCGACGTATCTTGCGTCGCGCTCCGGCAAAAAAAAGGACCCCCCACCCACCCTATTGTTGCTCGATAAGGTAGGCGGCGGCTATACCGACAAGAGAGCCTAAAACTGAGGATCAAAAATAGTCCAATTAGCTCAATACAAAATTGAGCAGACGTGCCACACCACCTAAAAACCGGCGGAATACTTACCTGCGCTGATAATCCGGAACTGCCGCACCTGGAACAGAAAAGGAAATTAGAAACTATCATTGTATTTTATTATAAATAAATAAATATATTATATATACGCTTTATACTAGAGATATTGACTTTATTAATAAATATTAGATTTAAAAACGTTAGACACATAGAAGTATTTATTATATAATATATTACTATTAATCGATCATAGAGATAAGATTGACTGGTACCTGGAGTACCGAATCTTGACCATCAGGAATTGACTATTCGTGGACCCTCTACATCCACGAAGCATCCTTGACTTTTAAATATTGACGAGGACCCCCCATCCACTAACATGCCGAGCTTCCACACTCCCGTTAAGAAGCCTCTTTCCCCACCTAAACGCGACGCCGACGCCGGAGCCTCTGTAGGAGCAGGCCCTTCACGGAGCCAGTCAGTGGCCCAGGCGAGGCGCAGCATCGAGTCACGGCTTGATGCAGCGCCCGAAACCAGGGCCACTCCACTTATCATCCTACCGAAAAGGACGACCGCGGCCTCGACAACTTCAACTGCTCCGTCGATATCAACTGCTCCAACAACATCTGCAGCTCCAGCAGAGCGGAGAGGCACAGCCAAGTCCCAGCCAATGCCGGAGACAGGTTCCGACAGGCAGGACTCCCCCAAAAAAGGGAGTCCTGCCTACCTGAGCAGGACGGCGGAGGCTAAGGCGTGCCTCTTGAAGGCCCGGCTGCAAATCAATAACAGCCGGAACCTTAAGACGGAGATAAAGCTTGAGGTGATCGAGGCCGCGGAGCGACTTTACAGGCTGGTAAAGGACGCCGAGGAGGGCAAGCCCTACAGAGGGCGGACCGTAGAAGGAGGAAAGGGAAAGGGAAAGGTGTCGGAAAGGGAGGAGGCATCGAAGACGGTAGTGATTGACACGGAAGCCAAGGGACAAAGGAAAGACGAGAGAAATGAATTAGAAAGGGAACTCCTGGAAAGGCTGCAGGAACATGCAATTATGCTGAAGGAAAGCAAGAAGGAAATGGAAAAGATGAGTGAAGAGGTACAGAAGCACAGGGAAGAGATGCAAAAGACCAGAACGTATGCGAGTGTAGCTGCCGGTTCACCGAAAACCACACCAGAGGTGACTACGGCCCTACATTCCATAATTATAACATCACAAAATGAAGAAGAAACAGGAGATCAAGTAGTGGAAAAAATAAGGACCGTTGTAAACGCAAAGGAAGAAGGGATTAAGATTGACAGAATTAGGAAGGCAAAGGAAAGAAAGGTCATCATGGGTTTCCGCGACCAGGAGGAGATGGTGAAGGTCAAAGAAAGGCTCCGCACGGGGGGAAAAAGCCTAACTGTAGCGGACATTAAAAATAAAGATCCTCTGATATTAATTAAAGACTTGTTGTCCTGCCACACCAATGAGGAAATTCTGGGCGCGATTCGGGCCCAGAATAACCACCTTCTGGCCCAAGTCAGGAAGGAGGACAGCAGGATGGAGGTCCGCTACAGGAGGAAGGCTAGGAACCCGTTGATGGCCCATGTAGTCCTCCAGGTGTCGCCACAGATCTGGCGAACGTTCACGGAGGCCGGCGCGTTGCACATTGACATCCAAAGAGTCAAGGTCGAGGACCAGTCTCCCTTGGTCCAGTGCTCAAGGTGCTTGGGCTACGGCCATGGGAGGCGGTTCTGCCGGGGCTCTTTGGATGCCTGCAGCCACTGCGGTGGGCCGCACTTGAGGGCGGAGTGTCCCGATTGGATGGCAGCTGCAACACCAACGTGCTGTAACTGCCTGAAGGCGAAGTTCGCCGAGACGGGGCACAACGCCTTTAGTGAGGACTGCCCAGTACGGAAGCGGTGGGACGCGCTGGCCAGATCCGCCATAGCTTATTGCTAAGGTGGTCCCCACCGTCCCGGGCCCGACAGCGACAGACGCGGACTCCGGCGCGCGGCCATACCTGGTGGCGCAGGCCAATCTCCAAAGAAGCGCAATGGCGACCAACGAATTTATGTTGATGGCATCAAAGAGGAGATTGGCCTTCGCACTGATCCAGGAGCCGTACGTCGGGGGCACCGGCCGGGTGAAGAGCTACGGGGCCGCCAGAATCTTCCAGGGCGCGGAACGGGAAGGGGGCCGGGTCAAGGCAGCCATAGCAGTCTACGACGCAGACTTGGATGCCTTGATCTGCCCCCAATTCACCACGACAAATATTGTCGTGGTGAAAATCCGTACCAGCGCCTGGGAGATGGTGGCGGTCTCGTATTACTTCGAACCCGATAAACCGGTTGAGCCATACCTCGATCATCTGAGGGGCGTCTGCCGCAGCTTGGGCCCGAGGCGCCTGCTAATAGGAGGGGACGCCAACGCAAAAAGTCTATGGTGGAGCCGGGAGATCGACCGAAGAGGAGAGGAGGTATCTGGTTGGCTGGACGAGGCCGGCCTCCACGTGTTGAACGAAGGCGATACGCCAACGTTCTTCACTGTGCGAGGAGACAAGGCCTACTCCAGCCAGGTGGATGTCACCGCCTGTTCGGTCGATCTCTTAGAACGGATCCAGAACTGGACCGTCGAGGAGGACCTGACGAGCTCCGACCACAACACCATAACTTTCGAATTGACGCTGCAGAAAGGCCAAGGGATCGCGATCAAAAACACAACTAGAATATATAACACTAAAAAGGTAAATTGGACGGAATTTGGTAATGTTTTTAAAAATTATACTACAGAACACAATTTGAACAAAAATGAAATAGTCAAAGTAAAAAATGTAAAAGAATTAGAAAGCAAAATTGAAAAATATACAGAAATAGTAACGAAAGTAAGTACTGACGTCATTCCGAAAAAGAAAACAAACGCTAAATATGCGATCCCTTGGTGGTCAAAGGAGCTCGAAAGGTCCAGACGGGAAATGATGCGACGGAAACGCCGCATCAGATGGGCGGCACCTGTGAGGAAGGCGTGTGTGATCCGGGCCTATAAAGAGGCCAAGGAGGCCTACGAAACTATGACCACAGCTGCCCAGACTCGGAGCTGGAAGGAGTTTTGCGGAAAACAGACCAAGGAAGGACTGTGGGATGGGATATATCGAGTAATGGGCAGGTTGACCAAGCGGCACGAAGATGCGCCACTCGTGAGGGACGGGCAAATCCTGGGTCAGGAGGAATCGGCAAGATTCCTTGCCGAGACCTTCTACCCGGACGACCCTCACGAGGAGGATAATGAAGATCACCGGCGCACCAGAGAGCTCGCCTCGCACGTGAACGACTGGGTCCATGGTGAGGTACATGACCCACCGTTCACGCTGGGGGAGCTGACTGCGGCGCTGGTGACCTTCAATCCGAAGAAGGCGCCCGGGTCGGACGGCCTGACCTCCGATATCTGTGCGCAGGCGATCAACCAGGATCCGGAGTCATTCCTAGCACTGGCTAACAAGTGCCTAGAACTGGCCTACTTTCCGAAGATCTGGAAGGAGGCCACGGTCGTTGTGCTGCGGAAACCGGGTAAGGATGATTACTCGGTTCCCAAGGCACACCGACCGATAGGACTGTTGCCAGTGCTGGGAAAGATCCTGGAAAAGATGTTGGTGGGTAGGCTAAAATGGCACATTCTACCGAGAATGAGCCACCGCCAATACGGCTTTATGCCACAAAGGGGCACCGAGGACTCCCTCTATGATCTGATGAGTCATGTCAGGACTAAACTTCGAGAGAAGAAGGTCCTGATCATGATATCGTTGGACATAGAGGGAGCCTTCGATAGCGCCTGGTGGCCGGCCATAAAGGTCCGGTTGGCGGAAGAACGCTGCCCACCAAACATCAGAAGGATGGTCGCCAGCTATCTGGATGATCGGATGGTCAGGGTCCGATACGCGGGCGCCGAGTCAGCTCGCAGGACGGTTAAGGGTTGTGTTCAAGGATCTATCGGAGGGCCAATCCTGTGGAACCTCCTCCTCGATCCCCTTTTGCAGGGGCTCGAGCGCCGGGGCGACTATTGTCAAGCATTTGCTGACGATGTCGTCCTGGTGTTTGATGGGGGTTCCACGGGAGAAGCACAGAGGCAGGCCAATGCGGCTCTAGCCTATGTTCGGGATTGGGGTGTCAGAAATAAGCTCAAGTTTGCGCCACACAAGACCCAGGCGATGCTGATGACAAACAGACTTAAGTATGACACCCCAATCCTGCGCATGGGCGGAGTCGACATTGGTCTCTCAAACGAGATCAAGCTGCTTGGCCTAACGATAGACCGAAAACTGACCTTTAACGGTCATGTGACGCAGGCGTGCGCTAAGGCTATAAGCCTCTTCAAAGTGCTCGCGAGGTCGGCCAAGGTCCAGTGGGGGTTGGGACCCGAAGTGATCCGGACGATCTACACGGCTGCGGTGGAGCCCGTGATCTTGTATGCCGCAAGCGCATGGGCTCCGGCCAGCCGAAAGCTGGGTGTAAGGAAGCAGCTCGGAGCCATCCAGCGCAGCTTTGCGCAGAAGATGACGAAGGCCTACAGGACTGTCTCCCTCAACTCGGCCCTGCTGCTGGCGGGGGTGCTCCCCCTTGACATAAGGGTGCGGGAAACCGCACTCCTTTATGAAGTTAAGAGGGGGCACTCTTGCGAGGTAGTGGGAGACCGGGAGGTGGAGGCTCCTGTGGCCTTCGTCAACTTGCCGCACCCGGCGGAACGGAGGACCGGGACGTTCCAATGCCTGGCGGACGGGGCGGAACTGGCTCAGCACGTCGGTGAGGGTCTTAGTATCTTCACCGACGGAAGCAAGATTGACGGGAAAGTCGGAGCGGCGCTGTCCATATGGAACGGCGCCGCCGAGACAAGTACCCGAAAGTTGCGGCTGGAGCCGTACTGCTCCGTTTACCAGGCGGAACTCCTCGCCCTCCGCGAAGCCGTGGAGGTAGCGCTCCGTAGCGGGCTTCCTGCGTGCGGCATCTTCAGCGATGCTAGGTCCGCCCTTGAAGTCGTCACCAGAGGTGATTCCCTCCACCCCCTAGCGTTTGAAATAAAGGTAAAATTAAACATGGCCGAGAAACGCGCCCAGAAAATTGATATTTTCTGGGTGAAGGCACATGTGGGGTTGGAGGGAAACGAGAGGGCGGACACGCTCGCTAAGGATGCCGCACAGCACCTGAAGACCCGTGCGCATTATGACAAGTGTCCGGTTTCATTCGTCAAACGACAGATCCGACAGGACTCGATTGGCGAATGGAGCCGGAGATACGCGGACGGAGAGACGGCTTCGGTGACGAAGCTGTTCTTTCCGGACGCAGTCGATGCGCACAGGGTCGTAAGGCGGATCGTCCTGGATCCGATACTGACGCAGGTGTTCACGGGGCACGGCGGTTTCTCCGAGTACTTGAACCGATTCAAGTGCAAGGAGAGCCCGGCGTGCCAATGTGACCCTGACGTTCAGGAGACGGTCCCACACCTCCTACTCGATTGTCCCATCCACGCAGTGGATAGATACAACGTAGAATGTAGTATTAATTGTAAATTAGAAATAGATAACATACATAGGATAGTTAAAAATAAGCCAATAGCAAATAAGTTCTTAGAATATTGCAAACTAATAGTAATTAAAGTAAATAATAGAAATAAGCTATAAATATAGATTACTAAGTATATAATTGAGTATTATATACGATTAGTAACT
>OX438926.1:17500-107500 GCA_949316025.1 Lapara coniferarum
GTTATTTTGTGAATTGTCAAAAATTTTTGTACTATCCGTACCCTAGATTATTTTATATTCTGGTTGTACTCGCCGAGACGCATCTCCAGACGTATCGTGCGTCGCGCTCCGGCAAAAAAAGGCCCCCCCACCCACCCTATTGTCGCTCCATTAGGTAGGGTAAGGCTATACCGACAAGAAAGCCTTAAATCGAAGCAACCAAAAAACGACAGTTTGGCTTCTAAAAAACTGTACACTTGTGCCACACGATCTATAGTACTTACCTAGGGGTACTTACCTTACTCCAGACGCTCCGGAACAGCTGTACCTGGAAAAGAAAACTTGAACATTAGCGTTAGTTTAAACTATATAGAATATATCATAAATATACATAATAATATATTATAAATAGGACATATATACAATATATTGACTCTAAATATTAGATTTAGTTGTATAAACGTACAGACACTTCATATATAAATATAATAATTGACCACAAAATATTGATTTTGACCGGTACCTGGAGTACCAAATTGTTCTCAACTACACGTGACAACTTCGTGGACCCTTTACATCCACGAAGCATTTCTACTTTTACTTTTACACCCTGACGAGGTCCCCCTTTTACCACCATCATGCCTAGCTTCCACACGCCCGTTAAGAAGCCCCTCTCCCCAACTAAGCGCGACGTTGACGCAGGAGCCCCTGTAGGAGCGGGCCCCTCAAGGAGCCAGTCAGTGGCCCAGGCGAGGCGAAGCATTGAGTCGCGGCTTGATGCAGCGCCCGAAACCAGGGCAGCTCCGGTCATCATCCTGCCGAAGAGGACCACCGCGGCCTCGACGACTTCAACTGCTCCGATCACATCAACTGCTCCGACAACATCTGCAGCTCCAGCAGAGCGGAGAGGCACAGCCAAGTCCCAGCCCATGCCGGAGACAGGTTCCGACAGGCAGGACTCCCCCAAAAAAGGGAGTCCTGCCTACCTGAACAGGACGGCCGAGGCTAAGGCGTGCCTCTTGAAGGCCCGGCTGCAAATCAATAACAGCCGGAACCTCAAGACGGAGATAAAGGTTGAGGTGATCGAGGCCGCGGAGCGACTTTACAGGCTGGTAAAGGACTCTGAGGAGGGAAAGCCCTACAGAGGGCGGACCGCAGAAGGAGGAAAGGGAAAGGTGTCGGAAAGGGAAGAGGCATCGAAGACGATAGTGATCGACACAGAAGGCAAGGGACAAGGGAAAGACGTACTGGAAAGGGAACTCCTGAAAAGGCTAGAGGAGCATGGGAGAATGTTAAAAGAAAGCAAGGAAGAGATGAAAAGGATGAGCGAGGAGGTGCAGAAGCATAGAGAGGAGTTGGAAAAAACCAGAACGTATGCGAGTGTAGCTGCCGGTTCACCTAAAACCGTAACAGAGGTAACTACGGCGCTACACTCGATAGTTATAAGTTCAAACAATGAGGAAGAAACGGGTGACCAGGTTGTGGATAGAATAAGAAAGGTAGTAAATGCAAAAGAAGAGGGATTCAAAATAGATAGAATAAGAAAAGCAAAAGAAAGGAAGGTTATAATGGGGTTCCAAGATAAGGAGGAGATGACAAAGGTCAAAGAGAGGATAAGGAAAGATGGAAAGGTTCTAAATGTGACCGACATCCAAAACAAGGATCCTCTGGTCATAGTAAGAGATCTCCTCTCATGCCACTCGGATGCAGAGATTCTTGGAGCAATAAGGGCCCAAAATGGACATCTCCTTGCTCAGATTGGTAAAGATGCGGACCGGATAGTAGTCCGGTACAGAAGAAGAGCCCGAAACCCGCTAATGACGCACGTCGTTCTCCAGGTGTCGCCCCAGATCTGGAAAAAGCTCACGGAGGCCGGCGCAATCCATATAGACATCCAGAGGGTCAGGGTCGAGGACCAGACTCCCCTGGTCCAGTGCTCAAAGTGTTTGGGCTACGGCCATGGGAGGCGGTTCTGCCGAGGCACTCTGGATGCCTGTAGCCACTGTGGCGGGCCACACCTGAGGGCGGAGTGTCCCGACTGGATGGCGGCTGCAGCACCTACGTGTTGCAACTGCCTGAAGGCGAAGATCGCCGAGACGGGGCACAATGCCTTTAGTGAGGTCTGCCCAGTACGGAAACGGTGGGATGCGCTGGCCAGATCCGCCATAGCTTATTGCTAAGGTGGTCCCTGCCGCCCCGGGTCCGACAACGACAGACGCAGCCCCCGGCGCGTGGCCATACCTGGTGGCGCAGGCCAATCTCCAAAGAAGCGCACTCGCGACTGACGAGTTTATGAAGATGGCGTCCGAGAGGAGATTGGCCTTCGCACTAATCCAGGAGCCGTACGTCGGGGGTACCGGCCGGGTGAAGAACTACGGGACCGCCAGGATCTTTCAGTGCGCGGAGCGGGAAGGGGGGCGGGCTAAGGCCGCCGTAGTTGTCTACGATGTGGACTTGGATGCCTTAGTCTGCCCTCAATTCACCACGACTAATATTGTTGTGGTGAAAATCCGCACCAGCGCCTGGGAGATGGTGGTGGTCTCGTATTACTTCGAACCCGACAAGCCGGTAGAACAATACCTCGGTCATCTGAGGGACGTCTGCCGTGACTTGGGCCCGAGGCGCCTGTTAACAGGAGGGGACACCAATGCAAAAAGTCTATGGTGGAGCCGGGAGATCGACCGAAGAGGAGAGGAGGTGTCCGGTTGGCTGGACGAGGCCAGTCTCCACGTGCTGAATGAAGGCGATACGCCAACATTCTTTACCGTGCGAGGAGATAGGGCATACTCCAGCCAGGTGGACGTCACCGCCTGTTCGGTCGATCTCTTAGAGCTGATCCGGAACTGGACAGTCGAAGAGGACCTGACGAGCTCCGACCACAACACAATAACTTTTAATATAGTGTTACAAAAGGGACAGGGAATCGCAATCAAAAATACGACCCGGATTTATAACACCAAAAAAGCAAAATGGACACAATTCGGTAATAAATTCAAAAACTTAATTAATGTACATAAAATAAACAAAATAGAAATAGAAAACATAAATAACACGGAAATACTGGAAGAACAAATAGTCAAATATACAAAATTAACAATAGAAACAAGTAACGAAAACATTCCTAAAAAGAAGCAAAGTACTAGGCATGCGATTCCCTGGTGGTCTAAGGAGCTCGAAAGGTCCAAACGGGAGATGATGCGGCGGAAACGCCGCATCCGATGGGCGGCACCTGTCAGGAAGGCGTGTGTCATCCGAGCGTATAAGGAGGCCAAGGCCGAATATGAGACGCTGACAAAAAATGCCCAGACTCAGAGCTGGAAGGAGTTTTGTGGTACACAAACCAAGGAAGGACTGTGGGATGGGATATATCGAGTAATGGGCAGGTTGACCAAGCGGCACGAAGACGCGCCACTCGTGAGGGACGGTAAAATCCTGGGTCAGGAGGAATCGGCAAGATTTCTTGCCGAGACCTTCTACCCGGACGACCCTCACGAGGAGGATAATGAGGATCATCGGCGCACCAGGGAGCTCGCCTCGTGCGTGAACGACTGGGTCCATGGTGAGGTACATGACCCACCGTTCACGTTGGGGGAGCTCACTGCTGCGCTGGTGACCTTCAATCCGAAGAAGGCGCCCGGGTCGGATGGCCTGACCTCCGATATCTGCTCGCAGGCGATCGCCCAAGATCCGGAGTCTTTCCTAGCACTGGCCAACAAGTGCCTAGAATTGGCCTACTTTCCCAAGATTTGGAAAGAGGCCACGGTCGTTGTGCTGCGGAAACCGGGTAAGGATGATTACTCGGTTCCCAAGGCACACCGGCCGATAGGACTGTTGCCAGTGCTGGGAAAGATCCTGGAAAAGATGTTGGTGGGTAGGCTAAAATGGCACATTCTCCCGAGAATGAGCCACCGCCAATACGGCTTTATGCCACAAAGGGGCACCGAGGACTCCCTCTATGATCTGATGAGTCATGTCAGGACTAAACTTCGAGAGAAGAAAGTCCTGATCATGATATCGTTGGACATAGAGGGAGCCTTCGATAGCGCCTGGTGGCCGGCCATAAAGGTCCGGTTGGCGGAAGAACGCTGCCCACCAAACATCAGACGGATGGTCGCCAGCTATTTGGATGATCGGATGGTCAGGGTCCGATACGCGGGCGCCGAGTCAGCTCGCAGGACCGTTAAGGGTTGTGTTCAAGGATCTATCGGAGGGCCGATCCTGTGGAACCTCCTCCTCGATCCCCTTTTACAGGGGCTCGAGCGCCGGGGCGACTATTGTCAAGCTTTTGCTGACGATGTCGTCCTGGTGTTTGATGGGGGTTCCACAGGAACAGCTCAGAAGCAGGCCAATGCCGCACTGGCCTATGTGCGGGATTGGGGTGTCCGAAACAAGTTAAAGTTTGCGCCTCATAAGACCCAGGCGATGGTAATTACAAACAAACTTAAGTACGACACCCCAATCCTGCGCATGGGCGGGGTCGACATTGGTCTCTCAAACGAGATTAAGCTGCTTGGCCTAACGATAGACCGAAAACTGACCTTTAACGGTCACGTGACGCAGGCGTGCGCGAAGGCAATAGGCCTATATAAAGTGCTCGCAAGGTCGGCCAAGGTCCAGTGGGGGTTGGGACCCGATGTGATCAGGACGATCTATACGGCTGCGGTGGAGCCCGTGATCTTGTATGCCGCAAGCGCATGGGCTCCAGCCAGCCGTAAGCTGGGTGTAAGGAAGCAGCTCGGAGTCATCCAGCGCAGCTTCGCGCAAAAGATGACGAAGGCCTACAGGACTGTCTCCCTCAACTCGGCCCTACTGCTGGCGGGGGTGCTCCCCCTTGACATAAGGGTGCGGGAAACCGCACTCCTTTATGAGGTCAAGAGGGGGCACTCTCGCGAGGTAGTGGGAGACCGGGAGGTGGAGGCTCCTGTGGCTTTCGTCAACTTGGATCACCCGGCGGAACGGGGGAACGGGACGTTCCAATGCCTGGCGGACGGGGCGGAACTGGCCCAGCACGTCGGTGAGGGTCTAAGTATCTTCACCGACGGAAGCAAGATTGACGGGAAAGTCGGAGCGGCGCTGTCCATATGGAACGGCGTCGCCGAGACGAGTACCCGAAAGTTGCGGCTGGAGCCGTACTGCTCCGTCTACCAGGCGGAACTTCTCGCCCTCCGGGAAGCCGTGGATGTAGCGCTCCGTAGCGGGCTTCCTGCGTGCGGCATCTTCAGCGATGCCAGGTCCGCCCTTGAAGTCGTCACCAGAGGCGATTCCCTCCACCCCCTAGCGTTTGAAATAAAGTTTAAATTAAACATGGCCAAGAAACGCGCCCAGAAAATTGATATTTTCTGGGTGAAGGCACATGTGGGGTTGGAGGGAAATGAAAGGGCGGATCAGCTCGCAAAAGAGGCCGCACAGCACCTGAAGACCCGTGCGCATTACGACAAATGTCCGGTTTCATTCGTCAAACGACAGATCCGACAGGACTCGATTGACGAATGGAGCCGGAGATATGCGGACGGAGAGACAGCTTCGGTGACGAAGCTCTTCTTTCCGGACGCTGTCGATGCGCACAGGGTTGTAAGGCGGATCGTCCTGGATCCGATACTGACGCAGGTGTTCACGGGGCACGGCGGTTTCTCCGAGTACTTGCATCGGTTCAAGTGCAAGGAGAGCCCGGCGTGCCAATGTGACCCTGACGTTCAGGAGACGGTCCCACACCTTCTGCTCGAATGTCCCATCCACGCAGTCGATAGATATAAACTAGAAAATAAAATAGATATAAAGTTAACAATAGATACTATACATAACATAATTAAGGATAAATTAATAATAGATAAATTTTTAGAATATTGTAAGAAAATAGTAATTATAGTCGCAAATAGGAATAAGTAGTAGTAATAAGTTACTAAATGTATAAGGTTAATTATATATTATTAGTAACTAGAATAAGATGGAAGTAAGATAAGTAGATGAATAGAATACGATAATTAGATTTAAGTTATGTTAAAGTAGAAAGTAAGAATATAGCTAAGGAAAAATGTTAATTAAAATAATAATAAAAAAGGAAATAAAAATGAAAAAAAAAAAAAAAAAGATACCCAATATCCCTTGTCCCAGATAGGGGGAACGAGGGTGAGGCGCAGAGCCTCACAAAAAAAAAAAAAAAAAAAAAAAAAAAAAAAAAAAAAAAAAACCTAACCTAACCTAACCTAACCTAACCTAACCTAACCTAACCTAACCTAACCTAACCTAACCTAACCTAACCTAACCTAACCTAACCTAACCTAACCTAACCTAACCTAACCTAACCTAACCTAACCTAACCTAACCTAACCAATCCTGTGGAACCTCCTTCTCGACCCTCTTTTACAAGGGCTCGAGCGCCGGGGCGACTATTGCCAAGCTTTTGCTGACGATGTCGTCCTGGTGTTTGATGGGGGTTCCACAGGAGAAGCGCAGAAGCAGGCCAATGCGGCACTAGCCTATGTGCGGGACTGGGGTGTCAGAAATAAGCTTAAATTCGCGCCTCACAAAACCCAGGCAATGCTTATCACTAATAAGTTAAAGTATGACACCCCGATCCTGCACATGGGCGGAGTCGACATTGGTCTCTCAAACGAGATAAAGCTGCTTGGCCTAACGATAGACCGAAAACTGACCTTTAACGGTCACGTGACGCAGGCGTGCGCGAAGGCAATAGGCCTATTCAAAGTGCTCGCAAGGTCGGCCAAAGTCCAGTGGGGGTTGGGACCCGACGTGATCCGGACGATTTACACGGCTGCGGTGGAGCCCGTGATCTTGTATGCCGCAAGCGCATGGGCTCCAGCCAGCCGTAAGCTGGGTGTAAGGAAGCAGCTCGGAGCCATCCAGCGCAGTTTCGCGCAGAAGATGACGAAGGCCTACAGGACTGTCTCCCTCAACTCGGCCCTGCTGCTGGCGGGGGTGCTCCCACTTGACATAAGGGTGCGGGAAACCGCACTCCTTTATGAGGTCAAGAGGGGGCACTCTCGTGAGGTAGTGGGAGACCGGGAGGTGGAGGCTCCTGTGGCTTTCGTCAACTTGGACCACCCGGCGGAACGGGGGAACGGGACGTTCCAATGCCTGGTTGACGGAGCGGAACTGGCCCAGCACGTCGGTGAAGGTCTTAGCATCTTCACCGACGGAAGCAAGATTGACGGGAAAGTCGGAGCGGCGCTGTCCATATGGAACGGTGCCGCCGAGACGAGTACCCGAAAATTGCGGCTGGAGCCGTACTGCTCCGTCTACCAGGCGGAGCTTCTCGCCCTCCGCGAAGCCGTGGTGGAGGTGCTCCGTAGCGGGCTTCCTGCGTGCGGCATCTTCAGTGATGCCAGGTCCGCACTTGAAGTAGTCACCAGAGGTGATTCCCTCCACCCCATAGCGTTTGAAATAAAAAGCCTGTTGAAGGAAGCCAGTAAACGCGCCCAGAAAACTGAGCTCTTCTGGGTAAAGGCACACGTGGGGTTGGAGGGAAATGAGAGGGCGGACACGCTCGCTAAGGATGCCGCACAACACCTGAAGACCCGTGCGCATTACGACAAATGTCCGGTTTCATTCGTCAAGCGACAGATCCGACAGGACTCGATTGACGAATGGAGCCGGAGATACGCAGAAGGAGAGACGGCTTCGGTGACGAAGCTGTTCTTTCCGGACGCTGTCGATGCGCACAGGGTCGTAAGGCGGATCGTCCTGGATCCGATTCTGACGCAGGTGTTCACGGGGCACGGCGGTTTCTCCGAGTACTTGAACCGGTTCAAGTGCAAGGAGAGCCCGGCGTGCTCGTGTGACCCTGACGTGGAGGAGACGGTCCCACACCTCCTGCTCGAATGTCCCATCCACGCCAAACAAAGATATGACTTGGAAAACGAGATAAATTGTAATGTCACAAAAGATAATATACATAAGCTACTTAAAGATAAGAAAACCGTACATAGATTTATAAGATATTGTAGAAAAATAGCAAGTAAGACAATAGATTTAAATAAGTAAAAATGAAATTACTAAATATATAATAATTAATTATATATAATTAGTAATTAGATAATTAAGTAAAAAAGAATGTACGACATAGGTATAGGAAATAAGAAAATAGAATAAGGTAAATAGTTGTAAAGTAGTTATGATAAGATTTCGAGTAAAGATAGATACCATAGAATAAAAATGAAGTAAACTTAAGAGATAGTCTGTTTAGTTGTAAGCTTAAAAAATGTAAAAAAAAGAAAGATAAAAAACTTAAAAAAGTAAGCAATATCCCTTGTCCTGGATAGGGGGATTGTAAATAAAAAAAAAAAAAAAAAAAAAAAAACCTAACCTAACCTAACCTAACCTAACCTAACCTAACCTAACCTAACCTAACCTAACCTAACCTAACCTAACCTAACCTAACCTAACCTAACCTAACCTAACCTAACCTAACCTAACCTAACCTAACCTAACCTAACCTAACCTAACCTAACCTAACCTAACCTAACCTAACCTAACCCAGTTGCGCTCGAATCGTGGCCGTGAGAGCAGCGAAAATCAATCGCTCCGCGCGGAAAAAATCCTTAAAAATAGAAAAAGTGAACGAATCGTGCCGTGTGATACATCGTTGTGTGCGGAAAGCAAAGACCCACATTTGTATCAAGTTTTCAACACCCGGACGATTAGCAGTGAAGTACGAAAGCCGAAAAACCTCAAGTTTGAGGTTATAAAATCAGTTTTTCGCCTGGCGCTCGGAAACGCGATCGCGGACACAGTGCTTTTTTAGTGCCTTCGTGTAGTGCTCAGTGAGGCGCATCCAACGACCCCTCATTTTCCGCGAGCCGACTAAAGCTCACGGAAATATCAACAAAAAAACAAGTACCACGTGGCCACGAGGTCAGACTTCTAGCTGCGTGCGATCACTTCTGGTGAGCGGATCAGCTGGGCGACATCGGGAGCAGCCGGGAGGCACTTGAAAACCGCAAAAAAGTCGCATAATTTTAGTACAGTAAGCATTTATATGTAAATTTTTAAAATTTCCCATTTTCAATTGTTAATAACTCTTTAATAAGATCTGTAAGGCATACTTTTAAAATTTTTGTATAAAAGGGCTTCACCCAAGGAACATTCCCTAAAATTTTCAAAATTTTTCGACCGGTACTTTTCGAGTTATAAACAAAAAAAACAAGTTCCAAAAAACACGTGGTTAGTGAAATATTAGACAATTTCTAGATTTTACAATTTTATTAAATACTACATAAAATCCTAAGAATAATAAAGTTTTTTCCAAATTTTTATCTACAATATTTTTTGAGAAATTAAAATTTTTAGAGTTTTTTCCAAATTATTCCCTGAATATTCTATATAAAATTTTTTTGAGAGCGCAATTAAATAGAAAATTAAATTTCACAAATTTTGAGCCCAAAAACGACCAATCTGCGACTAATAGCGAAGAAGTTACTAGAACTCAAGCAAATTGGCCGCCATTTTGAAATTTTTCATTATTAAATATCTTGGCATCTATTCGTCGTAGAGACTCGGGGTTTTGGATACTAGTATCGGCCTGACGAGGTCTCTATGTTTTGGCCAAAAAATTTGACTCAAAAAAGTTAAAAATAATTTGTTGAATTGACTACCTCCACGCATGCGCGTGGTCACGACAAATCAAACGAGCCCAAACTCGGGTACACTAGGACCACTATTGTGGAAGTTATAGGCTAAAACCCTAAACTATCCGCCATATTGGAAAAACTAAAACAGTAATAACTCAGACATCTTTGGAGATAGACTACCCGAGCTTGGGCTCGTTAGAATCAGCACTTTAAGACGAATCGAAAGACCGACTCTACATAGAGTCAAAAATTTTACCGACTCTACAAAATTGTTTTGTTGAGAGTTACACTTACTTTAACGTAGAATTAAGTTTTGTATAAGTAGATAGTCGACAACACTCTATATTAAAGTGTCGAGTCAGTTATAACTACATTGTCTTGACTCTGCGAGCTGTTCACTCACGGAATCGTCTCAATCAGACGAGTTATAAAAGGATTGACACCCTACAGGCCGTATACACTTGTAGGGAATTTTACAAATTATATGACATTTTATACTTTTACCTTTATAATTTAAAATTATACTGACGCATTCCCCTAAAAAACCTCCCTGCCTAGTCCAAATCATGTTTCGAACACCCGCAAAAGACGCGCTTTCCCAACCCAAAACGCCTGAAAAGGCTAGCCCGAGGGAAACCGGAGGGATCAAGGTCGCACAGGCGCGGCGCAGCCTAGAGTCTCAGATCGAGAAATCGGAGGGGACCAGCACCGCCGTGCCTGTGAGACCAAGACCCAAAGGAATGCCCGTAGAGACGAAAGGTGTGGGAAAAAAGACCTCGGCGCCGGCCCTGGCGGCGGTATCGCCATCTAGAGATGCAACCGGACATGTGAGTAGGGTTGTAGAAGCTAAAGCATGCTTGATGAAGATCAAGCTGCAAATAAACAATAGTAGGAATCTGAAAACAGAAATAAAAAACGACGTCATGGAAGCCACGGACAGGCTTTATAAATTAGTCAAGGAAAGCGAGGAAGAATGGTTAAAGGAAGGAAAGAATGAAGTAAGACCCGAGGGACAACACAAAATAAGTAAGGAGAAGACAGAGAGTGAAGAGAAGAATAAGAAAATGAAGGACCAGGAAAAAGAGTTATTCAATAAACTGGAAGAGCATGGTAAAATGTTAGAGGAAAATAGAAAGGAAATGGAAAAACTAAAGGAAGAGATTGTCAAGCAGAGGGAGGAATGGAAAGATGCGAGGACTTACGCAAGCGTGGTGGCTGGCCCGATAGAGAAAAGACAGGGGGAGGCAGCTCTACACTCTGTCGTAATAACATCGGAGGACCAGACCGCATCGGGAGAAGAGGTCTTCGAAAAAATCCGGACCTCCCTCAATGCGAGAGAAGAAGGTCTGCAAATAGAAAGGATAAGGAAAGCAAAGGACAGGAAGGTAATTGTAGGCTGTAAGTCCAAGGAAGAATTAGGGAGAGTCAAGGATAGGATTAAAAAGGCCGGAGATGGGTTAAACGTCGAAGAGATAAAAAATAAAGAACCGATGATACTGCTCAGAGACGTAATGAATCACAACAGTGATGAAGAAATAGCACAAGCACTAATGACGCAAAACAAACACCTTCTGGAGGGCGTGAGCGGAAACAGCGCGAGCCTAAAAGTTAAATTTAGGAGAAAGGCGAGAAATCCGCTTACGTCCCACGTGGCAATACAACTGCCACCAGCTATGTGGAAGCGACTCACTGAAGCGGGGTCAGTCCACATCGACATACAGAGGGTGAGGGTAGAAGATCAATCACCCCTGATACAATGCTCGAGATGCCTAGGATATGGGCATGGAAGGCGTTTCTGCAGAGAGCTGGAGGACACATGCAGCCATTGCGGGGGCGCGCACCGGAAGTCGGAATGCGCCGACTGGATCGCTAGAGCGTCCCCGTCATGCTGCAATTGTTCTAAGGCCCGAATCGAGGGGGTAGAGCATAACGCGTTTAGCCCGGAATGCCCCGTGAGAAGGAAATGGGAAATCCTAGCAAGATCCGCGGTAGCGTATTGCTAAAGTGGTCACTAGGAACCCAGATCAGACAAACTCCCCGACAGACGCGTTGTCTACCCTTCTCGCACAGGCAAACCTGCAGAGGAAACAATTGGCAACAATTGAGTTCCTCCAGGAAGCCAAAGCGAGGAGGGTCGACATCGCGTTGCTCCAGGAACCATACGTGGGGGGCAAAGGTAGGATGAGGGACTACAAAGGGGTGAGGATCTTTCAGGGAAATAATGTGCAGGGGGCCCCCGTCAAGTCGGCTATTGCAGTGTTCAATGACGGCTGGTCGGTGGCCCAATGCCCATTATTGACCACAACAAACATCACTGTGGCAAAGATCCAAACCGGAATCCGAGAACTAGTGGTCGTCTCATTCTATTTTGAGCCGGATAAACCCATCGGGCCATACTTGGAGCAGTTGGGGCAGATAGTTGAAAAACTGGGCCCCAAAGGAATTCTCATGGGAGGCGACGCCAATGCCAAAAGCATCTGGTGGGGCAGCTCGTGTACTGATGGCAGGGGTGAAGAAATGGCAGGGGTGCTGGAACAGTACGGACTGCAGGTGCTCAACGACGGCAGGCTACCAACTTTTGAAACGGTGAGAGGAGGAAAATTGCTCACCAGTCATATTGACGTCACGGCCTGCACGGAGGATATCCTGAATCTGGTCGCTGACTGGAAGGTTGATGACTCTATGGCGAGCTCGGACCACAACGCGATCACGTTCAAAGTACATAAAAGTAAGGAGAAATATATGAGGCAGAAAGAGCAAACAACAAGGAAATACAACACAAAAAAGGCGAAATGGGAGTACTTTTATGAAAAACTAAAAACACTAATAGAACAGGAAAACTTAACAGAAGCGGATATCACAAACATCAATAATGAAACAGACTTAGATCGAATAGTAGAAAAGTATATAGACATAATAATATCCACATGCAACGAAACAATTCCCTTAATCAAAATTAAAAACAGTATGAACGTCCCGTGGTGGTCCGAGGAACTCGCCAAGATGAAACAAGAGGTCAACACCAGAAGACGGAGGATCCGATGTGCAGCGCCAGTCCGAAGAGCCAAGGTCGTCGATGAGTACCTGCAGTCGAAAGAAAAGTACGAACAAGAAGCCAAGAAGGCGCAAATTTCCAGCTGGAAAGAGTTCTGCAGAAAACAGGACAGAGAAAATGTCTGGGACGGAGTATACCGTATAATTGGCAAAGTGTCCAAGAAGCACGAAGACCTGCCATTGATCAAAAATGGAGAAACCCTCAGTGCGGGAGAGTCGGCGAAATTCTTGGCAGAATCATTTTATCCAGAAGACAACAAACTAGAGGATAATGCAGACCATCAGCAGACGAGAGTAACAGCTGCGAGGGTAAATACGGAAGTCCATGCTGAGTATCATGACCCAGTATTTACGATAGAGGAACTATATGCAGCTGCGGACAGTTTTAATCCCAAGAAAGCCCCTGGAGCAGACGGCCTCACGGCTGACATCTGTAAGCAAGCCATTAAGAAGTACCCAGAATTGTACCTGTCACTGGCCAACAAATGCCTCGAAATTGGCCACTTCCCGACCATCTGGAAGGAGGCTACGGTCGTGGTCCTCCGAAAACCTGCAAAGGAGGACTATACCAGTGTCAAATCCTACAGACCGATAGGCTTGTTGCCGGTGATGGGGAAAATACTGGAGAAGATGGTGGTGGGTCGGGTGAGGTGGCATCTGTATCCTAAGACAAGTCCCCGACAGTTTGGCTTTATGCCACAGAGGAGCACAGAGGACTCCCTCTATGTCCTAATGAAGCATATCAGAGAGAAACTATCAGAAAAGAAAATAATAGTCATAATCTCATTGGACATAGAGGGAGCCTTCGACAGCGCCTGGTGGCCAGCTATTAGAGTTAGACTGTCGGAGGAAGGATGTCCAATCAACCTTAGAAGGATCATAGATAGCTACCTCGAGAGCAGAAAAGTAAGAGTCAGATACGCCGGAGAAGAGCACGAGAGATGGACCTCCAAGGGATGTGTGCAGGGCTCCATTGGGGGTCCAACTTTTTGGAATCTGCTCCTCGACCCACTGCTATCAGAGCTTGATAGAAGGGGTAGTTACTGCCAAGCTTTCGCCGACGATGTGGTGCTTGTCTTCGATGGCCATGAAATGGGGAAATTACAAAGACAGGCTAATGAGACGCTGGCCTATGTGAGGGACTGGGGAACTAAAAACAAGTTGCGGTTTGCGCCACATAAAACCAAGGCCATGGTAGTGACGCGCAAATTAAAATATGATTCTCCGATCCTCCACATGGGTGGCGTTAACGTTGGCCTGGAAAAAGAAATTAAAATCCTGGGAGTAACCATAGATAGCGGGCTTACTTTCAACACCCACGTGTCCGAGGTATGCAGAAAGGCAGTTGCCTTCTATAACCAGCTGTCTCGGGCGGCGAGGCTGCAGTGGGGGCTGGCGCCGGAAGTCATAAAATTATTGTATACGGCTGTAGTGGAGCCAATAATTTTATACGGAGCAAGCGCGTGGGCTCCAGCTGCTCAGAAACTCGGGGTGAGGAAGCGGCTCGCAGTAGTTCAGAGGGGCTTTGCGCAGAAGCTCACGAAGGCCTACAGGACGGTCTCCCTAAACTCGGCCCTGCTGCTCGCTGGGATACTGCCCCTGGACATCCGTATTAGGGAAAATGCTTCCCTATACGAGATCAAAAGGGGATACTCTCAGCGGGTGGTAGGAGATCGGGAGGTGGAGTGTCCTGTGGCCTTCGCAAAGCTTGAACATCCAGCGCATAGAAATGTGGTGTACTACCGGTGTCTGGTGGACGGTGCAGAAGTGAACGAAGCTGTTTCCGAAGGCCTCAGTATTTATACTGACGGCAGCAAAATACAGGGCAAAGTTGGTGCGGCGATCTCCATGTGGGAAAACGCTGCTGAGACCAAAAATAAAAAACTAAAGCTGGAATCATACTGCACCGTCTACCAGGCAGAGCTTCTGGCCCTCTACGCAGCCGTGGAGGAGGTAGCAAAAAGTGGTAAATTGCAGAGCAGCATTCTTAGTGACTCGAGAGCGGCACTAGAGACTGTGGCAGACAGCGCTTCCCTCCATCCCCTGGCGTTTAAAATCAGAGAAAAACTAAAAGCCATAAAAGAACGCGGCCAAAATTTGAAATTCTTCTGGTTAAAAGCACACGCAGGGCTGGAGGGGAACGAGCGCGCAGACGAGCTCGCTAAGGATGCTGCCCTAAATCTAAAGAGAAAGGCCGACTACGATAAATGTCCCGTCTCATTCGTCAAGCGACAAATCCGAACGGAGTCGGTGGGCGAGTGGGGCGGGCGTTATACGGAGGGAACAACGGCATCTACCACTAAGCTCTTCTTCCCGGATGCGGTGGAGGCCCATCAGCTTGTTAAAAAGATGAAGATCGAACCGGTGCTGACGCAGGTTTTCACGGGGCATGGCGGGTTCTCCGAGTACTTGTATCGGTTCAAGTGCAAGGAGAGCCCGTCATGCATTTGTGACCCTGCGAAAGAAGAAACAATAGTACACTTACTAGTAGAGTGCCCCGTCCACATAAAAAAGCGTGTAGAAATTGAAACCGAATTAGATATGGTAATAAATTCTAAAAACTTAAACTTAGTAGTAGCAAATAAGGAGCATAGAAATAAATTTTTAAAATATTGCATAGAAATAGCTAAAATAGTTATAAATAGAAATAAGTAATCATAAGTACACTAGACATGTAATATAAAATTACATAGTTTGCTAGTTACTAAAATATGAATAATGTAAAGTAGAAATTAAAATAATTAGAAATTAATGTAGAAAATTAAGGCACTAGAATGTACTATAGTATAAGAAAATAGTGATTGTAATAGAAATAAGAAAAATGTATCTTAAAATAAAGAAATAAAGAATGGGGCATAGAATAGGGAATAAAAAGGGAAATGAGATGAACGATGTGATCCCAGGATGAAGAATGAGAGGAAAACATGAAAATAAATATAAGGCAAAGTTTAGAAATAGGAACACCAATAGAAATAGGACTCCCACTATGGGAATAGTATAGAAGATAGGAGGTAAGTAAAGAAAGAACAGAGGATAAGACTCTATTAACTTTAGGGGAACGAGAGTGGGCATAGCGCCCCACAATAAAAAAAAAAAAAAAAAAACCTAACCTAACCTAACCTAACCTAACCTTTTTTTTTTTTTTTTTTTTTGTTTTCGCGGAGAAAGTGCGTTACCACTACCGCCCGGCCTTCGAGGGGGGCGACCGAGCGGTTATGTTGGGGTCACCGTGCCTTACGACCCGGCGTAGAGTGATTGCCGGGCCGAGTCCCTAACCTATGTACACCGCACGGCATACCAACTAAAACTCCGCGGTGGCCATCTTCGGCGCATTAGGGACGGCTGCGGGCTTCCTCTGACGAATGTCTAAGTTGTCGTCCGCAACCGCCCCTGCGCGGTGCCGCCTGGTGCGGCCCGTCTCCTGTTATGGGGGGGCTCAGACGCCCCCGCGCACCGAAGGACGCTCTCAGCGTCTACGGCAGCGTGGGGCCAACCAGCCACGCTGCCGTCCATCACGGGGGTCACAACAATGTGTAATGACGGACAGCCCCCTGCTGCCCGCCTGTGACCCCCGGTGGCCCCTATTAGTCGCCTTTTACGACAGGCAGGGGATACCGTGGTGGAATTCTCCAAACGCCCCCAATCCACAGGGCGGGAGACGCCGGTCAGTCGTCCACCCGGCGCCTCCTTCGTCTCCTCTGGCGGCGGGAGGGATCTTCACGCTCCCGATCCCTCTCGGCACTCTCCTTCTGCGAGAGGACCACCTCGCAGAAGTGGGCCACCGCACGCCAGGCCTCCCGACTGCCGACCATGGTAGCGACCACGGCCGGCAACGAGAGGTCTCCTCCGACGACTGCTCTGAGAGCGCTGCGCTCCTCGTCCCAGGCTGGGCAAAACTCCAGTGTGTGCTGGGCCGTATCCAGCGGGCAGTTGTCACAATGGTGACACACGGCCGACACCTCCGTGCCAACAATTCGACACAGATACTCACCGAAGCAACCATGTCCGGTGAGCATCTGTGTCAATCGAAATGTAGCTGGGCCGTGGCGCCTGTCTAGCCACTCGGCAAAGACCGGGCGCACTGCCGCTACGACCCTCAGCCCCGCTGACGGGGCCTCCAGCCTGAGACGCCACTCCTCCACGGCGGCTCGCCGTAAGGAGGCCCTCATGGCCTCCACCTCCTTCAGGGCCGGACGCTGCCCGCGACTGAACGCCTCCTCCCGCCAATGAAAAGCATCGGACAGGGATCGGGCGTCCAGATCCCAGGGCAGGAATCCGGCCAACATGCAAGCCGCCTCGTACGAGACCGTGCGGTATGCCCTGATCGCTCGCTGCGCTACTACACGTTGAGGATTGCGCAAAAGCGCGACGCAGCGATCGCTCAGGGCATCAGCCCAAACGGGACTGCCATACAGGGCCATGGACCGCACGACTCCGTGGTATAACCTTCGGCAAGGGATGCCAGGACCTTCCAGGTTGGGCAGCAGGCTAGAAAGAGCGCCCGCTGCCCGGGACAGTTTTGTCCGCATCGTCTCAAAATGGGTGCGAAATTCCCATCGGCTATCCAAGATCAAACCCAAATACTTCATGGTCTTGCCGATGGGAATCCGCACCCCCTCCACAACGATGTGGGCACCGGCCGGTGGCCCTTTCCGAGGCCTGTGAAAACAAATGGCCTCGGTCTTTTCAAGGGCCACCTTCAAACCTAATCGTTGAATACGATTTACAACTTGGCCGGTGCCCGCCGCCGCCAATATTGCGGCATCCTGGAAAGTCCCAGATGTCGCCGTGACCAGCGTGTCGTCCGCGTAACAAGTCACGTCGACGCCCCGGAGATTGGCACCACGGAGCACCCAGTCGTACCCGATGTTCCACAGGAGAGGGCCTAAAACCGAGCCCTGTGGAACACCACACGACATCGCTCTTCGGTGCCACCCGTCGGCGCCCGGATACACCACGTACCTATCAGAAAGGTACGCGTGCACCAGACGCCGGAGATAGGGTGGCACCACGTGGTACCGCAGTGCTTCGTGGATGCAGGGCCAGGGCAGCGAATTGAACGCATTAGAAATATCTAGTGATACTGCTATCACTACACTGCCTCTGGCCACTGCATCCTCCGCCTGTGCCTTCACCCGCAGAATCGCGTGGACGGTGGAACGTCCCCTCCTAAATCCGTATTGTTCGTCGGCCAAGTTCGGACCGACCCTATCGAGGTGCTCGACGAGGCGAGCATGAACTATACGCTCGAAAAGTTTGGCGACCTCGTCGAGCAGCACGATGGGCCGGTAGGCCGACGGCGACTCTGCGGGTCTTCCTTCCTTCTTCAGCAGGACGAGCTTCCCGGTTTTCCAACGCGCCGGGAAGACGCCCTGCTCTAAACAGGCGGAGAACAAACTGCGGAGCCTCGGACCCAGGTGCTCGAGAGCCAGCACCAAGGCCCTCCCAGGGATGCCATCGAGCCCTGGGGCCGTGTTTTTGCTCCGCAGCCGAAGCACTACCGCCCGCATCTCAGCGGGCGAAACCTCCGGGATTTCCCTTGCCGAAGTCTCGTACGACGATGACGCCACTTCCGGTGGCGCCATCGGTGGAGGAGTGGTCTCCTCGGTGGCCGGAAACAAGGTCGCGACGACGTTGGCCAATAAGTCTGGCCGGAGACTCTGCGACAGTGGGGGCGCCGCTGGTCGAAGCTTGTTCATAACCAAGCGATAGGGGCGCCCCCACGGGTCACCGTCGAGAGTCTCCAGGAACTCCTTCCTTGCCGCGACCTTGGCCCTGTGAACGGCCACCCGCAGCGCTCTCTTCGCCTCCTTATAGAGGCCGTAGAGCTGCCGCTCCTGGTCTGCGTGATCGTCCGCCCTCAATCGGCGACGGCGATGCCTGGCGAATCGACGGCGCGCAGCTACGCAAGACGCGCGCAACTGCGCTAACTCCGCCGACCACCAGTACACCTGCCGCCGCGGCGAACGGCGGAGGGCGCGGGGCATGGCGGCGTCGCAAACGTCCGACATTGCCACCCCGAACCACTCCGCCTCCTGCTCGACCCGTACCGGCCCGTCCGGCACGGGGAGCCACGATACGACCAGAGCGGCCAGCACTAGGGCCTCTTTGTTGAGGCGACGTATGACCCACCGCGGGCCGTCCTGATTAGGGGCACTCGGTCCACCACTGGGCTGGATACTCGGGGACGCGGAGACGTCGAACCTAATGTAGCGATGGTCCGACAACGTCTCCACGCCCACGAGGACTCTCCAGCCCCGGACACGACGTGCAACGGCGGGGCTCGCAAACGAAAGATCAACAATCGACCCGCCGTTGTGCCGCACGCACGTGTCCACCGACCCCCTATTCAGGACGACCAGGCCGACAGAGATCGCCCAGTCCTCCAGGACCTCACCGCGAACGTCGGTCGCCGGCGAACCCCACACCATGGATTTGGCGTTGAAGTCGCCGGCGACGATCGCCGGGTGAGGTTGGCCTTGCTCCACCAGGGCCCCCAGTCGAACGAGAAAAGCCTCGAACTCGTAGAGGGGTCTGTTGGGAGAGAAATAAACTCCTACAACCCATACGTCTCCCAACAGAGCCGCGACGCATCCCTGGCCCTTCGCTACTTTTTCGAAGGGCGGGGAGCCTGCGGCACCCTGGGTGATGATGGCCACCGAACCGTCGAGGTCCCCGGCCCAGTTATCCCTGGGCGGGACGAAGTACGGCTCGGCGACCACGGCCACTTGCACCGACCACTGCGCCAGGCTTTGGGACAACAGGTCCTGGGCCCGGGCGCAGTGGTTGATGTTCGCCTGGAGGATCTTCAGGTCCATTAATGGGCGATCTCTTCTACACCTTCCATCGCGGCCACCCCTTGCGGTGGGTTCCCAGCCGGTCTTCTATTTGAGCGTCGCCGGGTATTGCGGGAGGTGGTGGAACACGACTTTCCTCCCAGCTGATGTCCGGCGGGCTTCCCAGCTGCGGCACAAATGACGCAGTTTGGTGCCTCCTTACATTGACGGGCTTTATGCCCCGCCTTGCCGCAGCGATAGCAAAGGTCGCTGCGATCCGGCCCTCCGTTGCAATTAGATTGCGCATGACCGTGCTCGAGGCAACGGTAGCAGCGCATCCGGCGCGCCTCGAGCACGGTAACCCTGACCACCGTCCACCCAACTATCAGGCGGCCCGCCTTGAGTTTTTGGGCCGCCTTGACTGGCACTCTGGCCCAAACTGAACCCAGGCCAGAGCGGTCGGGCCGGATTTTCCCCACCTTTACTAACTCTGCGGCACACTCACCGGCACTGCAGAGGGCCGCTGCGACTGTCTCAGGAGTTGCTGCGGGGTCTAGGTCTGACAGCCGCAGCTCCGAACACTTGGTGGGCCGGGAGACTCTTACATCTTCCGACTCACCAAAGTATTCCCTTAGCCTTTCGGCTAGGGAATCGGCCCTCTGCTCCGACTCGGCTCCGGGCACCTCATACAACATGGCGCCCGAAGCCGAGACTTTCGGCTTCAGCCTGTCAATGTTCAGGCCGGTGAGACTTACGCGATTTTGAGCCTCCGTCAAGACCTTCGCGTAAGTTAGGCCTTTGGCGACCGCAGCTGACGTCAATGAAATGACGATCGCTGCGGACCGCGGCGGACGCAGTTTAGGCTCTGGCCGACGGGGCTGCCGCTGAGAATTAGCAACGGGCGTCGCAGCGGGCTTTTTCTTTTTGCCCACAACCACTGTCCACCCCTCGTCCATTGACGCTGGGGCAGGCGGTAGTGGGCGCGGCTCCGGAGCAGCTTGCGCCGTCGGTGCTGGTCGATTCTTCTTGCCCTTTTGGGGCTTCTGCACTTGCGCCGTCCGTCCAGATTGGGCAGTTCTCTTTTTGGAGTTTGGCGCCTTGGATGGTCCAGCAATCGCCTGCGGTGGGGCTGTAGAAGGCCCAGCAATGGCCTGCGGTGGTGCTGTGGAGGGCCCAGCCACGGGAACAGGAGTGGAGGGGGCAGACTTCCCCGAGCTCTTCCCCTGTCCCTTTCCTTTGCCCTTTTCGACGGAGGACTGCGGTTTCCCTCCGACGAATCCACCCTGGACAGGAAGTTCGACAACTGCGGTCCTATTGTCATGAGCCAAGGGCGGCCTTTGAGCTGGCCCCATCAGGACTGACTCAAAACGGGCCTGCCACATCGCCTCCATCCGTTTCAGGATGTCTTCCCCCGGCTGCGCTTTGGTGGCCGCCTCCAGCTCATCCAAGCGCCGTCGAAGGGAGGCGTTCTCCTCCGTCAACTTCTTCACGTCCGCCTCCAGACGCGCACTGTGCTCTCTCACCTGCTTTGTCTCCTCTTCGAGGCGAGCCATCACCACGGTTTCATCGCTTCGTTGGCCGACATATTTTGCAATGGTGTCGACCACGAAGTTCAGCGTCTTTTGGCTCGTGCCCTTGAGGTTGCCCGATTTCCGGACAACCATTTGCACGAGCTTCCCGCAGTTAGTCAGGTCCTCACGGAGGATGACCCTAGATTCATCCACCTCCATAGCGGGTACTCCGGGTTCCGTTGGAACTTTCAGGTAGGCCTGAACTTGTTCCGCCATCTCTTTCTCCGCCTCGGCACGGAGAGCAACACGCCGCTGTGCGTTTAAATCTCGCTGGGCTCTGGATAGCCCAGCGTGTTTCCCCGCAGATGAGGAAGGGCGAGTTCGGGTCTTCGAGGGAGGACGACTCTCTTCACTCTCTGACTCACCAGACCGCGATCTTACGGAGTCCGCCTCACTTTCGTCCCAAAAGCGTCCTTTATGACGCCTTGAGGTCACGCTGCTTCTTCCAGACTCACTGATAGGCCCTGGTGCCATAAATGGCGTTTCTACAGCTCCAGCAGGAAGGCTGAGCGGTACAGTCGCACCCTCTCCTGCACATCTTCCATCGTCGGGAATGATCCCTTCGATCTCCGCCACTCCAGCCCCGGATTCCGGGACAGGAGTAGGCAATCTCGTCAATTTTATAATTGGTAATTTTGAATAATCCATGATTGTTCCCACGAGTGTGGGGGAAATAAACAGTCCGCCCAGGCAGAGCCCCCTGTACCTGGGTAAGCCTAACGTAACCCGCCAAGAGGGTCGGCCGGTACTCTGGCGGGGGTCGCACTAGGGACCGAACTACCCATCGGCCATGCATCCCCTCGCGGTGCGCCGCCGCTTGGGATTCGGGGTAACTTTTTATAGAGGTTTTCTCCCTCGCGGTCCGGGCGGTTAAGCCAAGACCCTCGGTCCAGCAGGAGCGCGAGACATGACCACGGACCTCCATACCGGATTACGATCTGCGACGGCGACAGCGGAAGAGAAAGGTTCCCCCCCACTGCCTGCTCGGGGCGGGGTTAGCGCACACCGAGCCCGTCGACACCCCCAGGACAGAACCGGGAGTCGCCCGATGAACGGGCCCACCAAAAGAGGACGACGATCGCCGCAACAGACGACGACCGCCAACCAACTGTTGTCAGGATATTAGCCGTCGCGCCGATCAACGTGATCAACGCGCCGTTGCCCAGGGTGCACCGCGTGGAGGTTTCCTGACTTCGCACCCCAACCTAACCTAACCTAACCTAACCTAACCTAACCTAACCTAACCTAACCTAACCTAACCAGTTGCGCTCGAATCGTGGCCGTGAGAGCAGCGAAAATCAATCGCTCCGCGCGGAAAAAATCCTTAAAAATAGAAAAAGTGAACGAATCGTGCCGTGTGATACATCGTTGTGTGCGGAAAGCAAAGACCCACATTTGTATCAAGTTTTCAACACCCGGACGATTAGCAGTGAAGTACGAAAGCCGAAAAACCTCAAGTTTGAGGTTATAAAATCAGTTTTTCGCCTGGCGCTCGGAAACGCGATCGCGGACACAGTGCTTTTTTAGTGCCTTCGTGTAGTGCTCAGTGAGGCGCATCCAACGACCCCTCATTTTCCGCGAGCCAACTAAAGCTCACGGAAATATCAACAAAAAAACAAGTACCACGTGGCCACGAGGTCAGACTTCTAGCTGCGTGCGATCACTTCTGGTGAGCGGATCAGCTGGGCGACATCGGGAGCAGCCGGGAGGCACTTGAAAACCGCAAAAAAGTCGCATAATTTTAGTACAGTAAGCATTTATATGTAAATTTTTAAAATTTCCCATTTTCAATTGTTAATAACTCTTTAATAAGATCTGTAAGGCATACTTTTAAAATTTTTGTGTAAAAGGGCTTCACCCAAGGAACATTCCCTAAAATTTTCAAAATTTTTTGACTGGTACTTTTCGAGTTATAAACAAAAAAACAAGTTCCAAAAAACACGTGGTTAGTGAAATATTAGACAATTTCTAGATTTTACAATTTTATTAAATCCTACATAAAATCCTGAAAATAATAAAGTTTTTTCCAAATTTTTATCTACAATACTTTTTGAGAAATTAAAATTTCTAGAGTTTTTTCCAAATTATTCACTGAATATTTTATATAAAATTTTTTTGAGAGCGCAATTAAATAGGAAATTAAATTTCACAAATTTTGAGCCCAAGAACGACCAATCTGCGACTTATAGCGAAGAAGTTACTAGAACTCAAGCAAATTAGCCGCCATTTTGAAAATTTTCATAATTATATATCTTGGCATCTATTCGTCGTAGAGACTCGGGGTTTTGGATACCAGTATTGGCCTGGCGAGGTCTCTATGTTTTGGCCAAAAAATTGGACTCAAAAAAGTTAAAAATAAATTGTTAAATAGACTACCTCTACGCATGCGCGTGGCTACGACAAATCAAACGAGCCCAAACTCGGCTAATTTTGGACCTTTTGAGGCAAAATAATTCAATATAGTTAAAATCTGGCCGCCATATTGAAAAATTTCAATTGATTATAACTTGGCCATTATTGAAGATAGCCTACCCGTGCTTGGGCTCATTTGAATCAGCACAAACAAGGCTACCGATTGGACGACTCTACATAGAGCCCATAAAATTTTGACTCTACTTTTTTAAATTTTGTGTTTTATCTGACGAATTTATGTAATTTATCATAATTTTATAGATTATTAACCTAATATCTTGTGACTCTACATCTTGGTGTTTTTGTTTTGTTTTTTTTATTGTTTAGAAATTAGTTTAGATATACATTAGGTACAGACTGGGTGAGCTGCATTCTCTCTAACCCTAAAACTATACCTAGTCGACATCGCTTTCAACGAAAGTATTTGCATATAATAGTTATTGGCTCCCTACAAGCCCTATACACTAGTAGGGAATTTTGATAGTAGTGACGCATTCCCCTAAGAAAACCTCCAGTACAGTCCAATAACATGTTTGGGTTTCGAACTCCTGCCAAAGAACAAATGCCGCATAGGAAAACCCCTGAAAGAGGTAGTCCCGGGGAGACTGGAGGGAATAAGGTCGCGCAGGCGCGGCGGAGTCTGGAATCCCAGATAGAAAGATCGGAAGGAACCGGTGCCGCCGCTCTGGTGAAACCGAAACCCAAAGGTGCTCCAACTGAGACAAAAGGGATGGAAAGAAAGACGCCAGTCCCGGTCCCTACTGTCGCGACGCCGCCACGGGAGGGCCAG
The DNA here is from genome assembly GCA_949316025.1 of Lapara coniferarum. Lineage (NCBI taxonomy): Eukaryota > Metazoa > Arthropoda > Insecta > Lepidoptera > Sphingidae > Lapara > Lapara coniferarum. The sequence continues at coordinate 41,670 of OX438926.1, forward strand.
GGGCACGTGAGTAGGACAGCCGAGGCCAAAGCTTGTCTGATGAAAATAAAGCTACAAATTAACGCCAGTCGCAATCTCAAGACAGAGATAAAGACTGACGTTATAGTGGCAACAGAGAGGCTCTACAGATTGGTTAAGGAAAGTGAGGAAGAGAGTATAAAGCAAGGGAAAAATAAGAAGAAGGCTGAAGATCAAATTGACCCAGGCAAGACTGGAGAACAGAATGCAGGAATAGTACAGGAAATTGACATACAGGGAATAGAGCTGTTAAGAAAAATTGACGAACACGGCCGACTTCTGGAAAAGAGCAGACAGGAAATGGAAAAACTAAACGAGGAGATTAAGAAACAAAGAGAAGAATGGAAAGAGGAAAGGAGCTACGCAAGTGTTGTGGCTGGTCCAAGGAGGAGAGAACACAGAGAAGCAGAAATGCACTCTGTAGTGATTACCTCCGTGGACCAGGCAGACACAGGAGAGGAAGTCTTTGAGAAAATCAGGACTACTCTTAATGCAAGAGAAGAAGGCCTGCAGATAGATAAGATTAGAAAGGCAAAAGATAGAAAAATAATAGTTGGTTGTACATCTAAGGAAGAACTGGGAAGGGTTAAGGAAAGAATCAGAAAAGCAGGGGACGGATTAAACATGGAAGAAATGAAAAATAAAGAACCCATGGTATTATTAAGAGATGTCCTTAACCATAACAATGATGAAGAGATAGTGCGAGCACTACTGACACAGAATAAACACATTTTGGGTGAAGTGGGTGTAGACAACGCGAGCCTAAAAGTAAAATTTAGGAGAAAGGCGCGAAACCCACTCACATCCCATGTGGCATTACAAGTGCCACCGACGATGTGGAAGCGACTCACGGAAGTGGGGGCCGTCCACATCGACGTGCAAAGAGTCAGGGTGGAGGACCAGTCTCCCCTGATTCAGTGTTCGCGATGCTTGGGCTATGGGCACGGGAAACGGTTCTGTCGGGAACAGGTCGACGCTTGCAGCCATTGCGGGGGGGCTCACCATAAATCGGAATGTGCCGATTGGATGGCGAAGATGCCCCCGTCATGCTGCAACTGTTCGAAGGCTAGACTCGGTGGAGCCGAGCACAGTGCCTTCAGTCCAGAGTGCCCTGTGAGGAGGAAGTGGGAAAGCCTGGCCAGATCCACAGTAGCATATTGCTAAGGTGGATCCCAGGAACCCAGGTCAGACAAATTCATCAACAGGCGCGGGGTCGATCTTCGTCGCTCAGGCCAATCTGCAGAGGAAACAATTGGCAACAATTGAATTCCTCGCGGAGGCCAAGGCGAGGAAGTTCGACATCGCGCTGCTCCAGGAGCCATATGTGGGGAGCCAAGGTAGAGTGAGAGACCACCGGGGAGTGAGGATCTTTCAACGAGAAAATGCACTGGGGTCTACCGTCAAGTCGGCCGTTGCTGTGTTTAACGACGATTGGGCGGTGGCCCAGTGCCCATCTCTGACCACAACCAACATCACAGTGGTAAAGATTCAAACAGGAACTCGCGAAATTGTGGTCATCTCGTTCTACTTTGAGCCGGACAAACCCATAGGGCCATACCTGGAGCAGTTGGGGAAGATAGTCGGAAAACTGGGACCCCGCGGCATTCTCATAGGGGGCGACACCAATGCGAAGAGCATGTGGTGGGGCAGCGCGGACACTGATACCAGGGGGGAGGAAATGGCAGGGATGCTAGAGGAGTACGGATTGCAGGTGCTCAACGACGGCAAAGCTCCAACTTTCGAAACAGTGAGAGGCGGAAGGCTTCTCACAAGCTACATCGACATCACGGCTTGCACAGAGGATATCCTCAATCTGGTGAGTGACTGGAAAGTTGATGACTCTATGGCGGGCTCGGACCACAACGCGATAACATTTAAAATTAATAAAAGTAAAGGCAAAAATATTAGAGAAAAATCGAACACTACGCGAAAGTATAATACAAAAAAGGCTAATTGGGCTTATTTTAATGAAAACCTCGAGCAATTGATGCAACAGAATAATCTTACAAATCTAGAAGTAAATAACATAAATAACAAAACAAAATTAGACGAAATTATTGAGAAATATATGGAAACGATAATAAATACATGTAATAATGCTATACCCCTTAAAAAAGTAAAAAACAGCATGAACTTACCGTGGTGGTCCGAGAAACTCGCCAAGATGAAACAGGAAGTCACCACCAGAAAGAGGAGAATCCGATGTGCAGCGCCGATCCGAAGAGCAAAGGTCGTCGATGAGTACCTGCAAGCAAAGGAAAGGTATGAAAGCGAAGCTAAGAAAGCACAGATAGATAGCTGGAAGGAGTTCTGTCAGAAGCAAGACAGGGAGACAATCTGGGATGGTGTCTACAGAGTCATAGGAAAAGTGTCCAAAAAGCATGAAGACCTGCCATTGACCAGCAAAGGACAGACCCTGAACGCAGAAGAGTCGGCAAAGCTGTTGGCGGTAACATTCTACCCAGAAGATAATGCGAGTGATGACAACGCAGACCATCAGCGAATAAGAGAAGCTGCCGCGAAGGTAAATGACCGAGTCGATGCTGAGGTTCATGACCCCCCATTTACAATGAACGAACTGTTGGTAGCTGCTGAAAGCTTCAACCCCAAGAAAGCCCCTGGAGCAGACGGCTTGACTGCCGATATCTGCAAGCAAGCTATACATAAGTATCCAGAATTGTACCTATCGCTGGCTAACAAGTGCCTAGAACTAGGCCACTTCCCGACCACCTGGAAGGAGGCAACGGTCATAGTCCTCCGTAAACCAGCCAAGGAGGACTACACACATGTTAAATCCTATAGACCTATAGGCTTGTTACCAGTGATGGGGAAGATACTGGAGAAGATGGTGGTGGGTCGAGTTAGGTGGCATCTGCACCCTAAGACACATCCCCGACAGTTTGGCTTTATGCCCCAGAGGAGCACCGAGGACTCCCTCTATGTCTTAATGAAATACGTACGAGACAAACTTTCTGAAAAGAAAATCATAGTTATCATCTCATTGGACATAGAGGGAGCCTTCGACAGCGCCTGGTGGCCGGCAATTAGAGTCAGACTGGCGGAGGAAGGATGTCCAATAAACATCAGAAGGGTTGTAGACAGCTACCTTGAGAGCAGAAAAGTTAAAGTGAGGTACTCCGGAGAGGAGTTTGAGAGATGGACCTCCAAAGGATGCGTGCAGGGATCCATTGGAGGTCCAACTTTCTGGAACCTGCTCCTCGACCCACTGCTGTCCGAGCTTGACAGACGGGGTAGTTACTGCCAAGCTTTTGCCGACGACGTAGTGCTCGCATTTGAAGGACAGGAAATGGCCAAGATCCAAAATCAGGCCAATGAAACGCTGGCCTATGTGAGGGATTGGGGAATCAGGAACAAACTTAAATTTGCGCCTCACAAAACAAAAGCGATGGTGATAACGCGCAAACTTAAGTACGATTCCCCGATCCTTCGCATGGGAGGCGTTGACATTGCCCTGGAAAAACAAATCAAAATTCTGGGGATCACTATAGACAGTGCGCTGACATTCAACACTCACGTGTCCGACGTTTGTAGAAAAGCAGTCGCCTTCTACAACCAGTTATCCCGGGCGGCGAGGTTGCAGTGGGGCCTGGGGCCAGAGGTCATAAAATTACTATATACGGCTGTAGTGGAGCCAGTAATTTTATACGGTGCTAGTGTGTGGGCTCCGGCCACACGAAAACTAGGGGTGAGGAAGCAGCTCGCTGTCGTACAGAGGGGCTTCGCACAGAAGCTTACGAAGGCCTATAGGACGGTTTCATTAAACTCGGCCCTACTGCTCGCTGGGATATTGCCCCTTGACATTCGTGCAAGGGAGAATGCCTCCTTGTACGAAGTGAGGAGGGGCTACTCCCAGCGAGTGATAGGAGATCGGGGGGTGGAACGGCCTGGGGCCTTCGGAAGGCTTGAACATCCGGCAAGGCGAAGTGCAGTGCGGTATAAGTGTTTGGTTGACGGTGCAGAAGTAAGTCAGGTTACAAATCAGGGCCACGTAATATATACGGACGGCAGTAAAATTAATGGAAAGGTCGGAGCGGCGATTTCCATTTGGGAGAACGCTGCGGAGATAAAAAGCAAGAAAATGAAACTTGAATCCTTCTGCACCGTCTACCAAGCAGAGTTGTTGGCCTTGCATCGTGCAGTGGAGGAGGTGATGAAAAGTGAGGCAGTGCAGTGCAGCATTCTCAGCGACTCGAGGGCGGCCTTAGAGACTGTAACAGATAGCGTTTCCCTCCATCCCTTAGCGTTCGAAATAAGGAAAAACATAAGAACTATAACGGAACGCAACAAAATACTAAACCTATTTTGGGTAAAAGCTCACGCAGGGATGGAGGGTAACGAGCGCGCAGACGAGCTTGCGAAGGAAGCTGCACTTCACCTAAAAACGAAGCCGAACTATGATAGATGTCCCGTTTCATTTGTCAAACGACAAATCCGGTTGGAATCGATTGAGGAATGGAACGGGCGCTACATAGAAGGCGAGACCGCCTCTACAACTAAACTCTTCTTCCCGAGCGCGGTGGAGGCTTATCGGCTTATCAAAAAGATGCCGACAGATCCGCTTATGACGCAGGTATTTACGGGGCACGGCGGGTTCTCCGAGTACTTGCATCGATTCAAGTGCAAGGAGAGCCCGGCGTGCATCTGTGATCCTGCAGTTAGCGAGAGCATAGTACATATACTAGCCGAGTGCCCAGTGTATCTGCGAAGCCGAACGCAACTGGAAACTGAAATAAATATAGAAATTAGCCGTAGGAATTTATATAAAATAGTAGAAAATAAGGACACTAGAAATAAGTTTATAAAATACTGTAAAGAAATAGTGAAAATTGTAGTTAAAAGAAATAAGTAATAAATAAGTTTAACTAAACATGTAATCTGAGATTACATTTACTTAGTAACTAAGACAAATAGCTAATAATACATATAAACTGTAAAATAGAAGTAAGATAGAATATAAGGAACCTAGGCTAATTCTTAACTGTAAACAAAGAAAAGGAAATACGTATAAGCTAATTATAAGTAAAATTGTTATAGATGATAAGGAAATTGTATAACAAATAAATATAAAAGGGGAAAAGGTGCATAGATAAAGATGAATAAAATGAGGAAAGGGTACGATTGAAAGAAAATACAAATGGGAATGAAAGGCAGAATGAATGATCCCCAGAAAGATAGAATGAGTGTGGATCCAAGAAAAGATGATACGATAGAGATAGGACTCTCAAAGAGGAAAAAAATAGGACTCCCAAAAATGGGAATAGTATAGATAGGAGGTAAGTAAGAATACAGAGTAGAACGCAAACAACTCTGATTAAGTTTAGGGGAACGAGAGTGGGCATAGCGCCCCACAAAAAAAAAAAAAAAAAAAAAAAAAAAACCTAACCTAACCTAACCTAACCTAACCTAACCTAACCTAACCTAACCTAACCTAACCTAACCTAACCTAACCTAACCTAACCTAACCTAACCTAACCTAACCTTTTTTTTTTTTTTTTTTTTTTTTTTTTTTTTGGTTTCGCGGAGAAAGTGCATTACCACTACCGCCCGGCCTTCGTGGGGGGCGACCGAGCGGTTATGTTGGGGTCACCGTGCCTTACGACCCGGCGTAGAGTGACTGCCAGGGCCGAGTCCCTAACCGCACGGCATACCAACTAAAACTCCGCGGTGGCCTTCTTCGGCGCATTAGGGACGGCTGCGGGCTTCCTCTGACGAATGTCTAAGTTGTCGTCCGCAACCGCCCCTGCGCGGTGCCGCCTGGTGCGGCCCGTCTCCTGTTATGGGGGGGCTCAGACGCCCCCGCGCACCGAAGGACGCTCTCAGCGTCTACGGCAGCGTGAGGCCAACCAGCCACGCTGCCGTCCATCACGGGGGTCACAACAATATTGTGTGCAATGACGGACAGCCCCCTGCTGCCCGCCCGTGACCCCCGGTGGCCCCTATTAGTCGCCTTTTACGACAGGCAGGGGATACCGTGGTGGAATTCTCCAAACGCCCCCAATCCACAGGGCGGAACCTAACCTAACCTAACCTAACCTAACCTAACCTAACCTAACCTAACCTAACCGGACTAATTTCCAAAAATTTTTGTATGAAAACTATATTGTGTGGCATATCATTAAATTGGATTTTATAGATACTTACCGTTGCTGTTATTTCTGACATCCGCACCTCTCAATTTTTCGAAATTTTCCAAATTTCCCGAAATTTCCGTTGTTTTGTTGATTGTCAAAAATTTTTGTACTATCCGTACACTAGATTATTTGATATTCTTGTTGTACTCGCCGAGACGCATCTCCCGACGTATCTTGCGTCGCGCTCCGGCAAAATTTAATTTTTGACTTTAACTCAATATAAGGAAATCCACCTAAGTAAACTACATTGAAAACAAACATTGACTAATTTCCAAAAATTTTTGTATGAAAACTATATTGTGTGGCATATCATTAAATTGGATTTTATAGATACTTACCGTTGCTGTTATTTCTGACATCCGCACCTCTCAATTTTTCGAAATTTTCCAAATTTCCCGAAATTTCCGTTGTTTTGTTGATTGTCAAAAATTTTTGTACTATCCGTACACTAGATTATTTGATATTCTTGTTGTACTCGCCGAGACGCATCTCCCGACGTATCTTGCGTCGCGCTCCGGCAAAATTTAATTTTTGACTTTAACTCAATATAAGGAAATCCACCTAAGTAAACTACATTGAAAACAAACATTGACTAATTTCCAAAAATTTTTGTATGAAAACTATATTGTGTGGCATATCATTAAATTGGATTTTATAGATACTTACCGTTGCTGTTATTTCTGACATCCGCACCTCTCAATTTTTCGAAATTTTCCAAATTTCCCGAAATTTCCGTTGTTTTGTTGATTGTCAAAAATTTTTGTACTATCCGTACACTAGATTATTTGATATTCTTGTTGTACTCGCCGAGACGCATCTCCCGACGTATCTTGCGTCGCGCTCCGGCAAAATTTAATTTTTGACTTTAACTCAATATAAGGAAATCCACCTAAGTAAACTACATTGAAAACAAACATTGACTAATTTCCAAAAATTTTTGTATGAAAACTATATTGTGTGGCATATCATTAAATTGGATTTTATAGATACTTACCGTTGCTGTTATTTCTGACATCCGCACCTCTCAATTTTTCGAAATTTTCCAAATTTCCCGAAATTTCCGTTGTTTTGTTGATTGTCAAAAATTTTTGTACTATCCGTACACTAGATTATTTGATATTCTTGTTGTACTCGCCGAGACGCATCTCCCGACGTATCTTGCGTCGCGCTCCGGCAAAAAAAGGCCCCCCCACCCACCCTATTGTCGCTCCATTAGGTAGGGTTGGGCTATACCGACAAGAGAGCCTAAAACTGAGTATCAAAAATAGTCCAATTAGTTCAATAAAAAATTGAGCAGACGTGCCGCGCTACCTCAAAACCGGTGGAATACTTACCTGCGCTGATAATCCGGAACTGCCGCACCTGAAACAGAAGAGGAAATTAAAAACTATTATTGTATCTCTTAAAATTATAAATAAATATACTATATATTAATAATATACTAGAAATACTGACTTTATTAGATAAATATTAGATTTAAAAACTTTAGACATATATAGAAATATTATTATACAATAACATATTATATAAAATATATAATATTATAGAGATAAGATTGACTGGTACCTGGAGTACCGAATCTTGACTATCAAGAAGTGACTACTCGTGGACCCTCTACATCCACGAAGCATCCTCAAGTTTTAAATTTTGACGAGGACCCCCCATCCACCAACATGCCAAGCTTCCATACTCCCGTCAAGAGGCCTCTTTCCCCACCGAAACGCGACGCCGACGCCGGAGCCTCTGTAGGAGCAGGCCCTTCACGGAGCCAGTCAGTGGCCCAGGCGAGGCGAAGCATTGAGTCGCGGCTTGATGCAGCGCCTGAAACCAGGGCAGCTCCGGTCATCATCCTGCCGAAGAGGACCACCGCGGCCTCGACGACTTCAACCGCTCCAATCACATCAACCGCTCCGACGACATCTGCAGCTCCAGCAGAGCGGAGAGGCACAGCCAAGTCCCAGCCCATGCCGGAGACAGGTTCGGACAGGCAGGACTCCCCTAAAAAAGGGAGTCCTGCCTACCTGAACAGGACGGCCGAGGCCAAGGCGTGCCTCTTGAAGGCCCGGCTGCAAATTAATAACAGCCGGAACCTCAAGACGGAGATAAAGGTTGAGGTGATCGAGGCCGCGGAGCGACTTTACAGGCTGGTAAAGGACGCTGAGGAGGGCAAGCCCTACAGAGGGCGGACCGTAGAAGGAGGAAAGGGGAAGGTGTCGGAAAGGGAAGAGGCTTCGAAGACGATAGTTATTGACGCGGAAGACAAGGGACTAGGAAAAGACATATTGGAAAAGGAACTCCTGAAAAGGCTAGAGGAGCATGGGAGAATGTTAAATGAAAGCAAGGAGGAGATGAAAAGGATGAGTGAGGAAGTGAAGAAGCACAGAGAGGAGCTGGAAAGAACTAGGACATATGCGAGTGTAGCCGCCGGTTCGCCTAAAACCGTACCAGAGGCAACTACGGCGCTACACTCCATAGTTATAAGCTCAAAGAACGAAGAGGAAACAGGTGACCAAGTAGTGGAAAAGATAAGGACAGCTGTAAATGCAAAAGAAGAAGGGCTCAAGATCGATCGGATCAGGAAAGCGAAGGAGAGGAAGGTCATCATGGGTTTCCGGGATCAGGAGGAGATGATGAAGGTAAAAGAAAGGCTCCGCAAGGAGGGAAAAAGCCTCACTGTAGCGGACATTAAAAATAAAGATCCGCTCATTATTATCAAAGACTTGTTGTCCTGCCACACGAACGAGGAAATTCTGGGCGCGATTCGGGCCCAGAATAACCACCTTCTGGCCCAAGTCAGGAAGGAGGAAAGCAGGATGGAGGTCCGCTACAGGAGGAAGGCTAGGAACCCCTTGATGGCCCATGTAGTACTCCAGGTGTCGCCACAGATCTGGCGAACGTTCACGGAGGCCGGCGCGTTACACATCGATATCCAAAGAGTCAAGGTTGAGGACCAGTCTCCCTTGGTCCAGTGCTCAAGGTGCTTGGGCTACGGCCACGGGAGGCGGTTCTGCCGGGGCTCTTTGGATGCCTGCAGCCACTGTGGTGGGCCGCACTTGAGGGCGGAGTGTCCCGATTGGTTGGCAGCTGCAGCACCAACGTGCTGTAACTGCCAAAAGGCGAAGTTCGCCGAGACGGGGCACAACGCCTTTAGTGAGGACTGCCCAGTACGGAAGCGGTGGGACGCGCTGGCCAGATCCGCCATAGCTTATTGCTAAGGTGGTCCCCACCGCCTTGGGCCCGGCAGCTACAGGCGTAGCCTCCAGTGTGCGGCCATACCTGGTGGCGCAGGCCAATCTCCAAAGAAGCAAACTTGCCACGCAAGAATTTATGTTGATGGCAGAAAAGAGGAGATTGGCCTTCGCATTAATCCAGGAGCCGTACGTTGGAGGCATAGGTCGGGTTGGGAACTACGGGGCCGCCAGGGTCTTCCAGTGCGCGGAACGTGAAGGGGGACGGGTCAAGGCAGCCATAGTTGTCTACGATGTAGACTTGGATGCCTTGATCTGCCCCCAATTCACCACGACAAATATTGTCGTGGTGAAAATTCGTACCAGCGCCTGGGAGATGGTGGTGGTCTCGTATTATTTCGAGCCTGACAAGCCGGTAGACTCATACCTCGACCATCTGAGGGACGTCTGCCGCAGCTTGGGCCCGAGGCGCCTGTTAACAGGAGGGGACGCCAATGCACGAAGCCTATGGTGGAGCCGGGAGATCGACCGAAGAGGAGAGGAAGTGTCTGGTTGGCTGGACGAGGCCGGCCTCCACGTGTTGAATGAAGGCGACACGCCAACGTTCTTCACCGTGCGAGGAGACAAGGCCTACTCCAGCCAGGTGGATGTCACCGCCTGTTCGGTCGATCTCTTAGAACTGACCCAGAACTGGACCGTCGAGGAGGACCTGACGAGCTCCGACCATAACACCATAACTTTTGAAATGACGCTGCAGAAAGGCCAAGGGATCGCAATTAGAAACACAACAAGAACATACAATACAAAGAAAGCAAATTGGAAGGAATTCGGCACAAAATTCAAAAACTGTATTCTGGAACAAAATCTTAACAAAATAGAAATAGAGAAAGTAAACGACACAAACATATTAGAACAAAAAATAGGAAAATACGCAGACACTGTAATCAAAGTTAGTAACGAAATTATACCAAAAAAGAAATCAAACAAACATTTTGCGATCCCTTGGTGGTCAAAGGAGCTCGAAAGGTCCAGACGGGAAATGATGCGACGGAAACGCCGCATCAGATGGGCGGCACCTGTGAGGAAGGCGTGTGTGATCCGGGCCTACAAAGAGGCAAAGGAGGCCTACGAAACAATGACTACAGCTGCCCAGACTCGGAGTTGGAAGGAGTTCTGCGGTAAACAGACCAAGGAAGGACTGTGGGATGGGATATATCGAGTAATGGGCAGGCTGACCAAGCGGCACGAAGATGCGCCACTCGTGAGGGACGGTAAAATCCTGGGTCAGGAGGAATCGGCAAGATTTCTTGCCGAGACCTTCTACCCGGACGACCCTCACGAGGAGGATAATGAAGATCACCGGCGCACCAGAGAGCTCGCCTCGCACGTGAACGACTGGGTCCATGGTGAGGTACATGACCCACCGTTCACGCTAGAGGAGCTCATGGCGGCGCTGGTGACCTTCAATCCGAAGAAGGCGCCTGGATCGGATGGCCTGACCTCCGATATCTGTTCGCAGGCGATCACCCAGGATCCGGAGTCTTTCCTGTCACTGGCTAACAAGTGCCTAGAATTGGCCTACTTCCCTAAGATCTGGAAGGAGGCCACGGTCGTTGTGCTGAGGAAACCGGGTAAGGATGATTACTCGGTTCCCAAGGCACACCGGCCGATAGGACTGTTGCCAGTGCTGGGAAAGATCCTGGAAAAGATGTTGGTGGGTAGGCTAAAATGGCACATTCTCCCGAGAATGAGCCACCGCCAATACGGCTTTGTGCCACAAAGGGGCACCGAGGACTCCCTCTATGATCTGATGAGTCATGTCAGGACTAAACTTCGAGAGAAGAAGGTCCTGATCATGATATCGTTGGACATAGAGGGAGCCTTCGATAGCGCCTGGTGGCCGGCCATAAAGGTCCGGTTGGCGGAAGAACGCTGCCCACCAAACATCAGAAGGATGGTCGCCAGCTATCTGGATGATCGGATGGTCAGGGTCCGATACGCGGGCGCCGAGTCAGCTCGCAGGACCGTTAAAGGTTGTGTTCAAGGATCTGTCGGAGGGCCGATCCTGTGGAACCTCCTCCTCGATCCCCTTTTACAGGGGCTCGAGCGCCGGGGCGACTATTGTCAAGCTTTTGCTGACGATGTCGTCCTGGTGTTTGATGGCGGTTCCACAGGGGCAGCTCAGAAGCAGGCCAATGCCGCACTGGCCTATGTGCGGGATTGGGGTGTCCGAAACAAGTTGAAGTTTGCGCCACATAAGACCCAGGCGATGGTAATAACAAACAAACTTAAGTACGACACCCCAATCCTGCGCATGGGCGGGGTCGACATTGGTCTCTCAAACGAGATAAAGCTGCTTGGCCTAACGATAGACCGAAAACTGACCTTTAACGGTCATGTAACGCAGGCGTGCGCCAAGGCCATTGGCCTTTACAAAGTGCTCGCGAGGTCGGCCAAGGTCCAGTGGGGGCTGGGACCCGATGTGATCAGGACGATCTATACGGCTGCGGTGGAGCCCGTGATCTTGTATGCTGCAAGCGCATGGGCTCCAGCCAGCCGTAAGCTGGGTGTAAGGAAGCAGCTCGGAGCCATCCAGCGCAGCTTTGCGCAGAAGATGACGAAGGCCTACAGGACTGTCTCCCTCAACTCGGCCCTGCTGCTGGCGGGGGTGCTCCCCCTTGACATAAGGGTACGGGAAACCGCACTCCTTTATGAAGTCAAGAGGGGGCACTCTTGCGAGGTAGTGGGAGACCGGGAGGTGGAGGCTCCTGTGGCCTTCGTCAACTTACCGCACCCGGCGGAGCGGGGGAACGGGACGTTCCAATGCCTGGTGGACGGGGCAGAACTGGCTCGGCACGTCGGTGAGGGTCTTAGCATCTTCACCGACGGAAGCAAGATTGACGGGAAAGTCGGAGCGGCGCTGTCCATATGGAACGGCGCCGCCGAGACGAGTACCCGAAAGTTGCGGCTGGAGTCGTACTGCTCCGTCTACCAGGCGGAGCTTCTCGCCCTCCGCGAAGCCGTGGAGGTAGCGCTCCGAAGCGGGCTTCCTGCGTGCGGCATCTTCAGCGATGCCAGGTCCGCCCTTGAAGTCGTCACCAGAGGTGATTCCCTCCACCCCATAGCGTTTGAAATCAAGTCAAAATTAAACATGGCCAAGAAACGCGCCCAGAAAATTGATATTTTCTGGGTTAAGGCACATGTGGGGTTGGAGGGAAATGAAAGGGCGGATCAGCTCGCGAAAGATGCCGCACAGCACCTGAAGACCCGTGCGCATTATGACAAGTGTCCGGTTTCATTCGTCAAACGACAGATCCGACAGGACTCGATTGGCGAATGGAGCCGGAGATACGCGGATGGAGAGACGGCTTCGGTGACGAAGTTGTTCTTTCCGGACGCTGTCGATGCGCACAGGGTCGTAAGGCGGATCGTCCTGGATCCGATACTGACGCAGGTGTTCACGGGGCACGGCGGTTTCTCCGAGTACTTGCACCGATTCAAGTGCAAGGAGAGCCCGGCGTGCCAATGTGACCCTGACGTTCAGGAGACGGTCCCACACCTCCTACTCGAATGTCCCATCCACGCAGTGGATAGGTATAACTTAGAAAGTAAAATAGATCTTAAGTTAACAGTAGATACTTTACATAGCATAATTAAAGATAAATTAATAGTAGGTAAATTTTTAGAATATTGTAGGCATGTAGTAATTAAAGTAATAAATAGAAATAGGTTGTAATAAATTACTAAATATATAAGCTTAATTATATATAATTAGTAATTAGAATAAGATAGAAGATAAGCAATGAAGATAAATGGAACACGATAATTAGTTGTAGTTATGTTAAAAGTAGAAAATAAGAAGATAGTTAAGTATAAATGTAAAATAAATTTATAATAAAAAATAAAAAATAAAAAAAGAAAAAAGAAAAAATGATACCCAACATCCCTTGTCCTGGATAGGGGGAACGAGGGTGAGGCGCAGAGCCTCACAATAAAAAAAAAAAAAAAAAAAAAACCTAACCTAACCTAACCTAACCTAACCTAATCTAACCTAACCTAACCTAACCTAACCTAACCTAACCTAACCTAACCTAACCTAACCTAACCTAACCTAACCTTTTTTTTTTTTTTTTTTTTTTTTTTTTTTTTTTTTTTTTTTTTTTTTTTTTGGTTTCGCGGAGAAAGTGCATTACCACTACCGCCCGGCCTTCAAGGGGGGCGACCGAGCGGTTATGTTGGGGTCACCGTGCCTTACGACCCGGCGTAGAGTGACTGCCAGGGCCGAGTCCCTAACTGCACGGCATACCAACCAAAACTCCGCGGTGGCCATCTTCGGCGCATTAGGGACGGCTGCGGGCTTCCTCTGACGAATGTCTAAGTTTTCGTCCGCAACCGCCCCTGCGCGGTGCCGCCTGGTGCGGCCCGTCTCATGTTATGGGGGGGCTCAGACGCCCCCGCGCACCGAAGGACGCTCTCAGCGTCTACGGCAGCGTGAGGCCAACCAGCCACGCTGCCGTCCATCACGGAGGTCACAACAATGTGTAATGACGGACAGCCCCCTGCTGCCCGCCCGTGACCCCCGGTGGCCCCTATTAGTCGCCTTTTACGACAGGCAGGGGATACCGTGGTGGAATTCTCCAAACGCCCCCAATCCACAGGGCGGGAGACGCCGGTCAGTCGTCCACCCGGCGCCTCCTTCGTCTCCTCTGGCGGCGGGAGGGATCTTCGCGCTCCCGATCCCTCTCGGCACTCTCCTTCTGCGAGAGGACCACCTCGCAGAAGTGGGCCACCGCACGCCAGGCCTCCCGACTGCCGACCATGGAAGCGACCACGGCCGGCAACGAGAGGTCTCCTCCGACGACTGATCTGAGAGCGCTGCGCTCCTCGTCCCAGGCTGGGCAAAACTCCAGTGTGTGCTGGGCCGTATCCAGCGGGCAGTTGTCACAATGGTGACACACGGCCGACACCTCCGTGCCAACAATTCGACACAGATACTCACCGAAGCAACCATGTCCGGTGAGCATCTGTGTCAATCGAAATGTAGCCGGGCCGTGGCGCCTGTCTAGCCACTCGGCAAAGACCGGGCGCACTGCCGCTACGACCCTCAGCCCCGCTGACGGGGCCTCCAGCCTGAGACGCCACTCCTCCACGGCGGCTCGCCGTAAGGAGGCCCTCATGGCCTCCACCTCCTTCAGGGCCGGACGCTGCCCGCGACTGAACGCCTCCTCCCGCCAATGAAAAGCATCGGACAGGGATCGGGCGTCCAGATCCCAGGGCAGGAATCCGGCCAACATGCAAGCCGCCTCGTACGAGACCGTGCGGTATGCCCTGATCGCTCGCTGCGCTACTACACGTTGAGGATTGCGCAAAAGCGCGACGCAGCGATCGCTCAGGGAATCAGCCCAAACGGGACTGCCATACAGGGCCATGGACCGCACGACTCCGTGGTATAACCTTCGGCAAGGGATGCCAGGACCTTCCAGGTTGGGCAGCAGGCTAGAAAGAGCGCCCGCTGCCCGGGACAGTTTTGTCCGCATTGTCTCAAAATGGGTGCGAAATTCCCATCGGCTATCCAAGATCAAACCCAAATATTTCATAGTCTTGCCGATGGGAATCCGCACCCCCTCCACGACGATGTGGGCACCGGCCGGTGGCCCTTTCCGAGGCCTGTGAAAACAAATGGCCTCGGTCTTTTCAAGGGCCACCTTCAAACCTAATCGTTGAATACGATTTACAACTTGGCCGGTGCCCGCCGCCGCCAATATTGCGGCATCCTGGAAAGTCCCAGATGTCGCCGTGACCAGCGTGTCGTCAGCGTAACAAGTCACGTCGACGCCCCGGAGATTGGCACCACGGAGCACCCAGTCGTACCCGATGTTCCACAGGAGAGGGCCCAAGACCGAGCCCTGTGGAACACCGCACGACATTGCTCTTCGGTGCCACCCGTCGGCGCCCGGATACACCACGTCCCTGTTAGAAAGGTACGCGTGCACCAGCCGCCGGAGATAGGGTGGCACCACGTGGTACCGCAGTGCCTCGTGGATGCAGGGCCAGGGCAGCGAATTAAACGCATTTGAAATATCAAGCGATACCGCTATCACTACACTGCCTCTGGCCACTGCATCCTCCGCCTGTGCCTTCACCCGCAGAATCGCGTGGACGGTGGAACGTCCCCTCCTGAATCCAAATTGTACGTCGGCCAAATTCGGACCGACCCTATCGAGGTGCTCGACGAGGCGAGCATGCACGATACGCTCAAAGAGTTTGGCAACCTCGTCGAGCAGCACGATGGGCCGGTAGGCCGACGGCGACTCTGCGGGTCTTCCTTCCTTCTTCAGCAGGACGAGCTTCCCGGTTTTCCAACGCGCCGGGAAGACGCCCTGCTCCAAACAGGCGGAGAACAATCTGCGGAGCCTCGGACCCAGGTGCTCGATGGCTAGCACCCAGGCCCTCCCGGGGATGCCATCGAGCCCTGGGGCCGTGTTCTTGCTCCGCAGCCGAAGCACTGCCGCCCGCATTTCAGCGGGCGAAACCTCCGGGATTTCCCTTGCCGAAGTCTCGTACGACGACGACGCCACATCCGGTGGCGCCATCGGTGGAGGAGTGATCTCCACGGTGGCCGGAAACAAGGTCGCGACTACGTTGGCCAGCAAGTCTGGCCGGAGACTCTGCGACAGCGGGGGCGCCGCTGGTCGAAGCTTGTTCATAACCAAGCGATAGGGGCGCCCCCACGGGTCACCGTCGAGAGTCTCCAGAAACTCCTTCCTAGCCGCGACCTTGGCCCTGTGAACGGCCACCCGCAGCGCTCTCTTTGCCTCCTTATAGAGGCCGTAGAGCTGCCGCTCCTGGTCTGCGTGATCGTCCGCCCTCAATCGGCGACGGCGATGCCTGGCGAATCGGCGGCGCGCAGCCACGCAAGACGCGCGCAACTGCGCTAACTCCGCCGACCACCAGTACACCTGCCGCCGCGGCGAACGGCGGAGGGCTCGGGGCATGGCGGCGTCGCAAACGTCCGACATTGCCACCCCGAACCACTCCGCCTCCTGCTCGACCCGTACCGGCCCGTCCGGCACGGGGAGCCACGACACGACCAGAGCGGCCAACACTAGGGCCTCTTTATCGAGGCGACGTAATACCCACCGCGGGCCGTCCTGATTAGGGGCACTCGGTCCACCACTGGGCTGGATACTCGGGGACGCGGAGACGTCGAACCTTATGTAGCGATGGTCCGACAACGTCTCCACGCCCACGAGGACTCTCCAGCCCCGGACACGACGTGCAACGGCGGGGCTCGCAAACGACAAATCAACAATAGACCCGCCGTTGTGCCGCACGCACGTGTCCACCGACCCCCTATTCAGGACGACCAGGCCGACAGAGATCGCCCAGTCCTCCAGGACCTCACCGCGAACGTCTGTCGCCGGCGAACCCCACACCATGGATTTGGCATTGAAGTCGCCGGCAACAATCGCCGGGTGAGGTTGGCCTTGCTCCACCAGGGCCCCCAGTCGAACGAGAAAAGCCTCGAACTCGTAGAGGGGTCTGTTGGGAGAGAAATAAACTCCTACAACCCATACGTCTCCCAACAGAGCCGCGACGCATCCCTGGCCCTTCGCTACTTTTTCGAAGGGCGGGGAGCCTGCGGCACCCTGGGTGATGATGGCCACCGAACCATCGAGGTCCCCGGCCCAGTTATCCCTGGGCGGGACAAAGTACGGCTCGGCGACCACGGCCACTTGCACCGACCACTGCGCCAGGCTTTGGGACAATAGGTCCTGGGCCCGGGCGCAGTGGTTGATGTTCGCCTGGAGGATTTTCAGGTCCATTACTGGGCGATCTCTTCTACTCCTTCCATCTCGGCCACCCCTTGCGGTGGGCTCACCGACTGCGGCTGGGCCGTAGCCTCAGCGCCAGCCAGTCCTCTTCGCGGGCTGCGACGGGTTTTTCGCGAGGAGACGGGACACGCCTTCCCCCCGAGTTGGTGACCGGCGGGCCTGCCGGAAGCCGCGCAGACTACGCAATTCACCGCGCCGCTACACTCACGGGCCTTGTGGCCCTCTTGACCGCAACGGTAGCATAGCGCGCTACGGTCCACTGCGCAGTCGCAGCGCTCCCGGACGTGCCCAGACTCCAGGCACCGGAAGCACCGCAGGGGCCTCGCCTCCAGCACGGTCACCCGAGGCACCGTCCACCCTATACGAAGGCGTCCCGCCTTTATCTTCTGGGCCGCCTTGACCGGCACCTTGGCCCAAACCGAGCCTAAGCCCGAGCGGTTGGCGCGAATTTGCCCGACTTTTATTATTTCTGCGGCGCACTCACCCGCTAGGCAGAGGGCCGCCGCGACTGTCTCGGCAGTAGCCGCAGGGTCCAATTCGGACAGTCGCAGCTCCGCGAATTTGGTTGGCCGCGTAACTCGGACGTCATCCGACTCCTTAAAATGTTCCCTTAGCCTTGCGGCAAGGGAGTCGGCCCTCTGCTCTGATTCAGCCCCGGGTACTTCATAAATCATGGCACCCGTGGCTGCAAATTTAGGCTTAAGCCGCTCAATATTTAAGCCCTCCAAACTAACTTTTTGCTGGGCATTCGTTAGAACCCCAGCATATGTGAGGCCCTTTTTCACAGCCGCTGGAGTCAGTGAAATTATCACTGCTGCTGACTTCGGTGGGCGGAGTTTTGGCTCAGACTTCTTTTTCCCCATCGAAGTATTAGCTGGAGCCGCGCCGGTCTTGCCCTTCTTCTTATTTTTCGCCACCACCACAGTCCACTCAGTGTCCATGGACACTGGGGCCGGTGGCAAAGGGCGGGGCTCTCGGGGAGCGTGCTGCGCGAGGGTTTTTTTTCCTTTGCCGGAAACGGACGGCGCTGGGGCGGATTTCTTTCCCGTTCCTTTACCTTTTCTGGGCGCATTAGGGGTGGTTGTTTGAACCCCAGACGGCCCAGCAGCGACATCGCGAGATAGGGCAGTGGATTCTTCCAGCAGTACAGTGGAAGGTCCAGCAACGGCGACAGGAAAAGCAGGAGTGACAGACTGGATGAGTCCCTTCCCCTTCCCCCTACCTTTCCCCTTAGCAGAGGTGGGTTGGGGAGCTCCACCCACAAATCCACCCTGTACCGGAAGGGAGATATCTCCAGGTGTGGCCCGTCTCTCATGCGCCAACGGTGGCCTCGGAGCCGGACCTTGCAACGCCGAGTCCAGCCTGGCCTGCAGTCTTGCCTCCATAACTGCGAGCATTTCTTCTGTTGGACGTTTGCTCGCGGCTGCCTCTAGTTCGTCCAAACGAAGGCGGAGGGAGGCGTTCTCCTCCTGCAATTGCTTCACTGCAGCCTCCAGGCGGGAACTGTTTTCCTGCCACTTTTTCACCTCTCCTTCGAGGCATGTGACCATGGCGGACTCAGGTTGGTCAACATACTTGGCGATTGTGTCTGTCACCACGTTAAGGGCTTTCTGGCTAGTGCCCTTTAAATTGCCCGACTTCTTAACCACAGACTTGACAATTTGCCCGCATTGTCTTAAGTCCTCTCGAAGAACAGGACGGGAAACATCCACCTCCACCAAAACGGGTTTCGAAGGCGTTGCCTCATTAATAAAGCAGAGTTGCTTTTCCATTTCTTTTTCCGCCTTTTGGCGCCCCTCCTTGCGCTTTTGTTTATCGCGCTCTTTTTGCGTCTTCTTTAAAACGACGCACTTGCTCACTGAGGGCGCACGACCCCTACCACGACCGTCTGTCGTCAGCAACTTGGACGCTGGCTCTTCCGTGTCACTACTGAGGAGTGAGCAGCTGTCCCGGGAGCGCTGAGAGTGTCTCCTCCAAAACCGTCTGCTTCGTGCAGACGAACCACTCTCACTGGACTCCGAGTCCATCTGGACATCGAGTGGCCGAGCGAATTCAGCCTCAACCTCATTGGGTTTCACACCCACAGTCTCTCCTACAACAGCACCATCGTCAGGCTTGCGCCCTCTGATCTCCGCCACTCCTACCCCAGAATCTGAAGTAGGAGTAGGCAACTTCGTCAAAAGAATAATTGGTGTTTTATTTAAATTTGAATCCATTTTGATTCCCACGAGTGTGGGGGAAATAAGAAGTCCACCCAGGCAGAGCCCCCTGTACCTGGGTAAGCCTAACGTAACCCGCCAAGAGGGTCGGCCGGTACTCTGGCGGGGGTCGCACTAGTGACCGAACTACCCATCGGCCATGCATCCCCTCGCGGTGCGCCGCCGCTTGGGATTCGGGGTAACTTTTTATAGAGGTTTTCTCCCTCGCGGTCCGGGCGGTTAAGCCAAGACCCTCGGTCCGGCAGGAGCGCGAGACATGACCACGGACCTCCATACCGGATTACGATCTGCGACGGCGACAGCGGAAGAGAAAGGTTCCCCCCCACTGCCTGCTCGGGGCGGGGTTAGCGCACACCGAGCCCGTCGACACCCCCAGGACAGAACCGGGAGTCGCCCGATGAACGGGCCCACCAAAAGAGGACGACGATCGCCGCAACAGACGACGACCGCCAACCAACTGCTGTCAGGATATTAGCCGTCGCGCCGATCAACGTGATCGACGCGCCGTTGCCCAGGGTGCACCGCGTGGAGGTTTCCTGACTTCGCACCCCAACCTAACCTAACCTAACCTAACCTAACCTAACCATTGTCTAATATCTTTAAAATTTTCTATTGAAACTATACCGTGTGATACATTGTTAAACAGGATTTTTTAAATACTATCCGATTTTTATAGTTCCGATACATTTTGACATTACCCCCCCTCAAAATTAATAATCTTAAATATTTCACTTTGTTTTGCTAATAACTCAAAATTTTTGTACCAACCTTATCTAATCTGATTATATACCGTTGAAGCACTCGCCGAGACGCGTCCAACGACGTGCCGCTCGCCCCGCTCCGGCAAAAAAGGCCCCCCCACCCACCCTATTGTCGCTCCATTAGGTAGGGTCCGGCTATACCGTGAAGAAAGCCTCACATTTAAATCATTCTTATCGTCAATTTAAAGGTGTCACACGCGTGTAGACGCTTAAAATAAATAAAACTACGTACCGGGAACAATACTTACCTCACCCGTTGTTGCTCCGCAAGTCCGGAACGACCATCGACCTGGAACAAAAATTAAATATTAGACAAAATAATATTAAGTTATCGACTACATGTGCTGATTGCACTTGTATATTTTATAGTCATTTTGATTGTTATTTAGCTAGACTAAATAATTATTTGACCATTGAACTTTACATTCATTTTTACTTCTTAAATTTCTTTATATTGACACCCTTGTACTTCCAAGCTATTTACACTTGGAGTACAATCCTTTGACGTGTTCCCCCAATCAGTGACTAGCTCCCCTTCAAACATGTTTGGTTTCCGCACTCCAGCTAAGGAAGCCAACAAAGCGGCGTCAAAATCTCCAGAGGCTCGGTCACAGGAAGCAAGTAGGACTACTGTTGCGCAAGCCCGACGTAGCATAGAAACGAAGCTAGATAGTGCAGCAGAACCCAAGACTGCCGGACTTGCGAAACAGAAGTCCGGAACGCTCGGAGCGACGACCGTGGCGAAAAAAGTCACCACAAATTTAGATTTGACATCCATCGAGAAGTCACCGTTGAAAGAAACGGAGTACATAAGTAGGACGGCGGAGGCTAAGGCGTGTCTCATTAAGACAAAACTCCAAATCAACAATAGCCGTAATCTCAAGACAGAGATTAAGACGGAGGTGATAAATGCCGCGGAAAGATTATATAAACTGGTGAAGGAGGCCGAAGAGGGGAGACTTTACAAGGGAAAGGAGATACAAAAGATTAGAACAGTAGACCAGAGGGAAGGTGATGATGTGGACACCACTACAAGGACGGAAAAAACTCCAAGAGAAAGACAAGAACAAAAGGAAATATTGGAAAAACTAGAAGAAAATACGAAATTATTGAAAGAGAATAGGAAAGAAATTGAAAAGATCAACGATCTCATAACTAAAGAAGCTGAAGAATGGAAAAGCCAAAGGACCTATGCGAGTGTAGCTTCCGGCGCACAACAAGGTAAAATACCGAGTGTGGCGCCGGTGCTACACTCCATAGTGGTGACATCCAAGGATGATCAGGAGACCGGGGATCAAGTGGTAGAAGAAATCAGGAAAGCAGTGAATGCAACAGAAGAGGGCATAAGGATTGACAAAATTAGGAAAGGCAAAGAAAGGAAAGTCATAATTGGATGTCAGGATAAAGAAGAACTAAGGAGAGTAAAGGAACAAATAAACAAAGCAGGAGATAAACTGAGCGTCGAAGAAATGAAAAATAAAGATCCACTCATCATCATGAAAGACGTACTAAGCTGTCACTCGGACGCGGAAATATTAAGAGCCATAAAGATGCAGAACAAACATATACTGGATAATATCAGAAAGGAAGATGACAGAATGGAAATTAAATATAGAAGGAGAGCGCGGAACCCACTCCTAACACACATAGTCCTGAGAGTTTCACCTGAACTCTGGAAACTTTTCACAGGAGTCGGCGCTCTACACATAGACGTCCAGAGAGTTCGAGTTGAGGACCAGTCTCCCTTGGTCCAGTGCACAAAATGCCTGGGTTATGGCCATGGGAGGCGGTTCTGTCGCGGATCCCTGGAGTCGTGTAGCCACTGTGGAGGGCCGCATCTAAGATCGGACTGTCCTGACTGGATGGCAGCCGAACCACCTACGTGCTGCAATTGCCAAAAAGCGAAGCTGACAAATACGAAGCACAGTGCATTCAGTCAGGACTGTCCGGTCCGGCAGAAGTGGGACGTGCTGGCCCGATCAGCCATAGCATACTGCTAAGGTGGTCCCCGGAACCTCGAGCTCAGCTACACCCAACCCCGACGTAAGGCCATACCTGGTGGCGCAAGCCAACCTGCAAAGGAAAGCCCTTGCCACACAAGAGCTTATGATGTTGGCAGCAGAAAGGAAGTTGGCCTTTGCCCTGTTACAGGAACCATACGTGGGGGGAACGGGTCGAATGAAAGATTACGGGACGGCCAGGATCTTCCAGTGCGTAGCACAGGAGGAAGTTCCGGTCAAGGCGGCTATTGCCGTATATGACGACGAAGTCGATGCCTTGATCTGCCCAGAGTTCACCACAACCAACATAGTTGTGGTGAAAATTCGGACAAGCGCCTGGGAGGTCGTGGCCGTCTCGTTCTACTTCGAACCGGACAAACCGTTGGATGGGTACCTCGAACATCTGAGGAGAATAGGACAAAAGCTGGGCTCGGAAGGTCTTTTTGTGGGAGGGGACGCCAACGCAAAAAGTCTGTGGTGGAGTCGGGACGCTGACAGTAGAGGCGAGATGGTGTCCGACTGGCTGGACGAAACCGGGCTCCAAGTGTTGAACGAAGGCAATACGCCGACGTTCCACACCATAAGAGGAGGAAGGGTCTACTCCAGCCAGGTGGACATCACAGCCTGTTCCAGCAACCTTCTTAATAAAATTGAAGACTGGAAGGTGGAGGAAGGCCTGGTTAGCTCAGATCACAACGTCATAACCCTTAAAATATCACTACAAAGAGCAAAAGGTACCAAAATAAATGTAACTACACGGATATATAACACCAGGAAAGCTAATTGGACAGATTTTGGCAATAAATTCAAACAATTGACGGAAGAGAATAAAATTAATAAAGTGGAAATTGATAAAATAAACGATAAATTACAGCTAGACAGATACGTAGAAAAATACACGGATATAATAATTAAATCATGCGAAAGCTCAATTCCTAAAATTAAAAATAAAAGGGTACTTACCATACCATGGTGGTCTGATGAGCTCACCAGGCTGAAGAAGGAAGCCACCACCAAGAAGCGTCGAGTCCGCTGTGCAGCACCCATCAGGAGACAGAAGGTCGTCGAAGCATACCTGGAAGCAAAAGAAAAATATGAGTTAGAGGCTAGGAAAGCACAGAGCAGGAGTTGGAAAGAGTTTTGCGGGAGTCAGGATAAGGAGGGATTATGGGACGGAATCTACCGGGCTTTGGGAAGGGTAACCAAAAGACAAGCTGATCAACCGCTCATCGAGGACGACAAGGTGTTAGATGAAAAGGAGTCGGCAATATTACTTGCCGAAACCTTTTACCCCGAAGACCCGATCGAGGAGGATAACGCGGAACATCAGCGTAGCAGACAACGAGCCGAGCGGGTGAACGACTGGGTTCATGATGAGAAACATGACCCACCGTTCACCATGCACGAACTCGAAGTCACAATGAGGAGTTTCAACCCTAAGAAGGCCCCTGGGTCAGATGGCCTGACGTCGGACGTCTGTGTGCATGCGATCACCCAGGATTCGATGTCTTTCCTGTCACTGGTAAATAAATGCCTTGAACTAGCTTATTTCCCGAAGACCTGGAAAGAAGCTACGGTCATCGTACTAAGGAAGCCGGGAAAAAGCAACTATAATACGGCGAAGTCTTACCGACCAATAGGATTGTTACCAGTGATGGGGAAGATATTCGAAAAAATGGTGGTGGGAAGGTTAAAGTGGCACATTCTTCCCAACATAAGCACACGCCAATATGGGTTTATGCCACAGAGGGGTACCGAAGACTCCCTCTATGTCCTGGTGAAACACATAAAAGAAAAACTATCACAAAAGAAAATCACCATAATAATATCTCTGGACATAGAGGGAGCCTTCGACAACGCCTGGTGGCCCGCTATTAAAAACCGGTTGGCAGAAGAGCAGTGCCCACCAAATCTGAGAAGGGTGATCGCAAGCTACATGGACGACCGATTAGTCAAGGTCAGGTACGCCGGTATGGAGATAACGAGGAGAACCAGTAAAGGCTGCGTGCAGGGGTCTGTCGGAGGACCAATCCTGTGGAACATCCTCCTTGATCCCCTATTAAAGGGACTCGAGCGCCGGGGCGACTATTGTCAGGCATTCGCTGACGATGTCGTCCTGGTGTTCGATGGGGATTCCACGGGAGAAGTCCAAAGACAGGCCAATGCCGCACTCGCCTACGTGCAGGATTGGGGAGTTCGTAACAAGTTGAAATTCGCACCTCATAAAACGAAAGCGATGGTTGTGACGAGGAAACTGAAGTACGACTCGCCAATTCTGCACATGGGCGGGGCTGATATTGGTCTCTCCAAGGAAATCAAAATACTCGGCGTCACCATTGACGAGGGGCTAACTTTCAAAGCCCATATTATGGCTGCGTGTCGGAAGGCGATGGGCTTTTATAAAAAGCTGGCGACGGCAGCGAGGGTGCAGTGGGGCTTGGGGCCTCATATTATCAAGACGCTGTACGCTGCAGTTGTCGAGCCCATCATTTTGTACGCGTCCAGCGTGTGGGCGTGTGCTTCCAACAAGCTTTACGTGCGGAAGCAGCTCGACAACATACAGCGAAGCTTCGCTCAAAGGCTGACGAAGGCCTACAGGACTGTATCATTGAACTCTGCCCTGTTGCTCGCGGGACTCCTGCCCTTGGATATAAGAGTGCGAGAAACCGCACTCTTATATGAAGCCAGGAAGGGATACTCCTCGAGAGTGACAGGGGACAGAGAGGTGGAGTGTCCTGTGGCCTTCGCCAATCTAGACCATCCAGCGCGAAGAAAGACCATGATGCTCCAATTCCTGATGGATGGTGCAGAGGTGGCCCAGCATACCGCCAATAGCTACAACATCTACACCGACGGTAGCAAAATAGAAGGTAAGGTCGGAGCCTCGCTGTCCGCCTGGGAGGGCGAGGCCGAGACCAAAACCAAAAAGCTTAAGCTGGAGCCATACTGCACCGTCTATCAGGCGGAGCTTCTGGCACTCAAATACGCGATAGATGAGGCCCTTAGCACCAAAGCACCCCATTGCAACGTCTTTTGTGACTCCAGGTCGGCCCTTGAAACAGTCACCAGAGGGGACTCCCTCCATCCCTTAGCGTTCCAAATTAACACAAAATTAAGATCGGCAGAAGAACGCAACAAAATAATAAAACTATTTTGGATAAAAGCACATGTAGGGATGGAGGGAAATGAGAGGGCCGATCAGCTCGCGAAGGACGCTGCTAAAAACCTCAAAGTAAGGCCGCATTACGATCGGTGCCCGATTTCATTCGTGAAACGGCAGATTAGACGAGAGTCAATCAACGAGTGGAATCGGAGGTACACGTCGGGGGAAACCGCTTCGGTGACGAAGATGTTTTTCCCTGACGCTGTAGAAGCGCACCGAATCGTGATGAAGCTTGCATTGGATTCCGTTACCACGCAGGTTTTGACGGGCCACGGCGGGTTCTCCGAGTACTTGAATCGCTTCAAGTGCAAGGAGAGCCCGGCGTGTCCGTGTGACCCAAGCCATCAAGAGACTGTCCCACACATACTACTGGATTGCCCTATATACGAAAAAGATAGATATGACGTAGAAAACGAACTAGAAATGACTCTTGAACGAGATAACATACATAATATTATAAAGGATACAACAAAAATACACAAGTTTCTAAGATATTGTAATAAAATAGCGATGAAGGTAATTAATAAAAATAGTACTAAATAGTTACTAATAATATAATTTTAGATTATATATATATAGTAATAAGAAATTGTATAAGAAAGAACTATGTAAAATAAGTGATAAGAAAAGTAAAGTAGCAAATATAATAAATAAGATAGTATATAGGGAGTAGATAACTAGGAAACAAAGGCATGGGAGATAAAATGAAAGACTAGTATATAATTAGGTATATAAAACAAAAAGATATATTATTAAGTTAAGAACATTGTAACATTTAGTTATAGACGTATAATATAGGAATAATGTAATAAACAAAACCCAAAAATAAAACAAAAAGCTCTGGTGCTGCCAGGGGGAACGAAAATAATAAAAAATAAAAAAAAAAAAAAAAAAAAAAAAAAAACCTAACCTAACCTAACCTAACCTAACCTTTTTTTTTTTTTTTTTTTTTGGTTTCGCGGAGAAAGTGCATTACCACTACCGCCCGGCCTTCGTGGGGGGCGACCGAGCGGTTATGTTGGGGTCACCGTGCCTTACGACCCAGCGTAGAGTGACTGCCAGGGCCGAGTCCCTAACCGCACGGCATACCAACTAAAACTCCGCGGTGGCCTTCTTCGGCGCATTAGGGACGGCTGCGGGTTGCCCAAGACTAAAGTGTCAAAGTTGTCGTCCGCAACCGCCCCTGCGCGGTGCCGCCTGGTGCGGCCCGTCTCCTGTTATGGGGGGGCTCAGACGCCCCCGCGCACCGAAGGACGCTCTCAGCGTCTACGGCAGCGTGAGGCCAACCAGCCACGCTGCCGTCCATCACGGGGGTCACAACAATATTGTGTAATGACGGACAGCCCCCTGCTGCCCGCCCGTGACCCCCGGTGGCCCCTATTAGTCGCCTTTTACGACAGGCAGGGGATACCGTGGTGGCATTCTCCAAACGCCCCCAATCCACAGGGCGGGAGACGCCGGTCAGTCGTCCACCCGGCGCCTCCTTCGTCTCCTCTGGCGGCGGGAGGGATCTTCGCGCTCCCGATCCCTCTCGGCACTCTCCTTCTGCGAGAGGACCACCTCGCAGAAGTGGGCCACCGCACGCCAGGCCTCCCGACTGCCGACCATGGAAGCGACCACGGCCGGCAACGAGAGGTCTCCTCCGACGACTGATCTGAGAGCGCTGCGCTCCTCGTCCCAGGCTGGGCAAAACTCCAGTGTGTGCTGGGCCGTATCCAGCGGGCAGTTGTCACAATGGTGACACACGGCCGACACCTCCGTGCCAACAATTCGACACAGATACTCACCGAAGCAACCATGTCCGGTGAGCATCTGTGTCAATCGAAATGTAGCCGGGCCGTGGCGCCTGTCTAGCCATTCGGCAAAGACCGGGCGCACTGCCGCTACGACCCTCAGCCCCGCTGACGGGGCCTCCAGCCTGAGACGCCACTCCTCCACGGCGGCTCGCCGTAAGGAGGCCCTCATGGCCTCCACCTCCTTCAGGGCCGGTCGCTGCCCGCGACTGAACGCCTCCTCCCGCCAATGAAAAGCATCGGACAGGGATCGGGCGTCCAGATCCCAGGGCAGGAATCCGGCCAACATGCAAGCCGCCTCGTACGAGACCGTGCGGTATGCCCTGATCGCTCGCTGCGCCACTACACGCTGAGGATTGCGTAAGAGCGCAACGCAGCGGTCGCTCAGGGAATCAGCCCAAACGGGACTGCCATACAGGGCCATGGACCGCACGACTCCGTGGTATAATCTTCGGCAAGGGATGCCAGGACCTTCCAGGTTGGGCAGCAGGCTAGAAAGAGCGCCCGCTGCCCGGGACAGTTTTGTCCGCATCGTTTCAAAATGGGTGCGAAATTCCCATCGGCTATCCAAGATCAAACCCAAATACTTCATGGTCTTGCCGATGGGAATCCGCACCCCCTCCACAACGATGTGGGCACCGGCCGGTGGCCCTTTCCGAGGCCTGTGAAAACAAATGGCCTCGGTCTTTTCAAGGGCCACCTTCAAACCTAATCGTTGAATACGATTTACAACTTGGCCGGTGCCCGCCGCCGCCAATATTGCGGCATCCTGGAAAGTCCCAGATGTCGCCGTGACCAGCGTGTCGTCAGCGTAACAAGTCACGTCGACGCCCCGGAGATTGGCACCACGGAGCACCCAGTCGTACCCGATGTTCCACAGGAGAGGGCCCAAAACCGAGCCCTGTGGAACACCGCACGACATCGCTCTTCGGTGCCACCCGTCGGCGCCTGGATACACCACGTACCTATCAGAAAGGTACGCGTGCACCAGACGCCGGAGATAGGGTGGCACCACGTGGTACCGCAGTGCTTCGTGGATGCAGGGCCAGGGCAGCGAGTTAAACGCATTTGAAATATCAAGCGATACCGCTATTACTACACTGCCTCTGGCCACTGCATCCTCCGCCTGTGCCTTCACCCGCAGAATCGCATGGACGGTGGAACGTCCCCTCCTGAATCCAAATTGTACGTCGGCCAAATTCGGACCGACCCTATCGAGATGCTCGACGAGGCGAGCATGCACTATACGCTCAAAGAGTTTGGCAACCTCGTCGAGCAGCACGATGGGCCGGTAGGCCGACGGCGACTCTGCGGGTCTTCCTTCCTTCTTTAGCAGGACGAGCTTCCCGGTTTTCCAACGCACCGGGAAGACGCCCTGCTCCAAACAGGCGGAGAACAAACTGCGGAGCCTCGGACCCAGGTGCTCGAGAGCTAGCACCAAGGCCCTCCCAGGGATGCCATCGAGCCCTGGGGCCGTGTTTTTGCTCCGCAGCCGAAGCACTACCGCCCGCATCTCAGCGGGCGAAACCTCCGGGATTTCCCTTGCCGAAGTCTCGTACGACGATGACGCCACATCCGGTGGCGCCATCGGTGGAGGAGTGGTCTCCTCGGTGGCCGGAAACAAGGTCGCGACGACGTTGGCCAGTAAGTCTGGCCGGAGACTCTGCGACAGCGGGGGCGCCGCTGGTCGAAGCTTGTTCATAACCAAGCGATAGGGGCGCCCCCACGGGTCACCGTCGAGAGTCTCCAGGAACTCCTTCCTTGCCGCGACCTTGGCCCTGTGAACGGCCACCCGCAGCGCTCTCTTCGCCTCCTTATAGAGGCCGTAGAGCTGCCGCTCCTGGTCTGCGTGATCGTCCGCCCTCAATCGGCGACGGCGATGCCTGGCGAATCGACGGCGCGCAGCTACGCAAGACGCGCGCAACTGCGCTAACTCCGCCGACCACCAGTACACTTGCCGCCGCGGCGAACGGCGGAGGGCTCGGGGCATGGCGGCGTCGCAAACGTCCGACATTGCCACCCCGAACCACTCCGCCTCCTGCTCGACCCGTACCGGCCCATCCGGCACGGGGAGCCACGATACGACCAGAGCGGCCAACACTAGGGCCTCTTTGTTGAGGCGACGTATGACCCACCGCGGGCCGTCCTGATTAGGGGCACTCGGTCCACCACTGGGCTGGATACTCGGGGACGCGGAGACGTCGAACCTAATGTAGCGATGGTCCGATAACGTCTCCACGCCCACGAGGACTCTCCAGCCCCGGACACGACGTGCAACGGCGGGGCTCGCAAACGAAAGATCGACAATCGACCCGCCGTTGTGCCGCACGCACGTGTCCACCGACCCCCTATTCAGGACGACCAGGCCGACAGAGATCGCCCAGTCCTCCAGGACCTCACCGCGAACGTCGGTCGCCGGCGAACCCCACACCATGGATTTGGCGTTGAAGTCGCCGGCAACGATCGCCGGGTGAGGTTGGCCTTGCTCCACCAGGGCCCCCAGTCGAACGAGAAAAGCCTCGAACTCGTAGAGGGGTCTGTTGGGAGAGAAATAAACTCCTACAACCCATACGTCTCCCAACAGAGCCGCGACGCATCCCTGGCCCTTCGCTACTTTTTCGAAGGGCGGGGAGCCTGCGGCACCCTGGGTGATGATGGCCACCGAACCGTCAAGGTCCCCGGCCCAGTTATCTCTGGGCGGGACGAAATACGGCTCGGCGACCACGGCCACTTGCACCGACCACTGCGCCAGGCTTTGGGACAACAGGTCCTGGGCCCGGGCGCAGTGGTTGATGTTCGCCTGGAGGATCTTCAGGTCCATTACTGGGCGATCTCTTCTACACCTTCCATCGCGGCCACCCCTTGCGGTGGGTTCCCAGCCGGTCTTCTATTTGAGCGTCGCCGGGTATTGCGGGAGGTGGTGGAACACGACTTTCCTCCCAGCTGATGTCCGGCGGGCTTCCCAGCTGCGGCACAAATGATGCAGTTTGGTGCCTCCTTACATTGACGGGCTTTATGCCCCGCCTTGCCGCAGCGATAACAAAGATCGCTGCGGTCCGGCCCTCCGTTGCAATTAGATTGCGCATGACCGTGCTCGAGGCAACGGTAGCAGCGCATCCGGCGCGCCTCGAGCACGGTAACCCTGACCACCGTCCACCCAACTATCAGGCGGCCCGCCTTGATTTTTTGGGCCGCCTTGACTGGCACTCTGGCCCAAACTGAACCCAGGCCAGAGCGGTCGGGCCGGATTTCCCCCACCTTTACTAACTCTGCGGCACACTCACCGGCGCTGCAGAGGGCCGCTGCGACTGTCTCAGGAGTTGCTGCGGGGTCTAAGTCTGACAGCCGCAGCTCCGAACACTTGGTGGGCCGGGAGACTCTTACATCCTCCGACTCACCAAAGCATTCCTTTAGCCTTGCGGCTAGGGAATCGGCCCTCTGCTCCGACTCCGCTCCGGGCACCTCATACAGCATGGCGCCCGAAGCCGAGACTTTTGGCTTCAGCCTGTCAATGTTCAGGCCGGTGAGGCTTACGCGATTTTGAGCCTCCGTCAAGACCTTCGCGTAGGTTAGGCCCTTGGCGACCGCAGCTGACGTCAATGAAATGACGATCGCTGCGGACCGCGGTGGACGCAGTTTAGGCTCCGGCCGACGGGGCTGCCGCTGAGTATTAGCAACGGGCGTCACAGCGGGCTTTTTCTTTTTGCCCACAACTACTGTCCACCCCTCGTCCATTGACGCTGGGGCAGGCGGTAGTGGGCGCGGCTCCGGAGCAGCTTGCGCCGTTGGTGCTGGTCGATTCTTCTTGCCCTTTTGGGGCTTCTGCACTTGCGCCGTCCGTCCAGATTGGGCAGTTCTCTTTTTGGAGTTTGGCGCCTTGGATGGCCCAGCAATCGCCTGCGGTGGGGCTGTAGAAGGCCCAGCAATGGCCTGCGGTGGTGCTGTGGAAGGCCCAGCCACGGGAGCAGGAGTGGAGGGGGCAGACTTCCCCGAGCTCTTCCCCTGTCCCTTTCCTTTGCCCTTTTCGACGGAGGACTGCGGTTTCCCTCCGACGAATCCACCCTGGACAGGAAGTTCGACAACCGCGGTCCTATTGTCGTGAGCCAAGGGCGGCCTTTGAGCTGGCCCCATCAGGACTGACTCAAAACGGGCCTGCCACATCGCCTCCATCCGTTTCAGGATGTCTTCCCCCGGCTGCGCTTTGGTGGCCGCCTCCAGCTCATCCAAGCGCCGTCGAAGGGAGGCGTTCTCCTCCGTCAACTTCTTCACGTCCGCCTCCAGACGCGCACTGTGCTCTCTCACCTGCTTTGTCTCCTCTTCGAGGCGAGCCATCACCACGGTTTCATCGCTTCGTTGGCCGACATATTTTGTAATGGTGTCGACCACGAGATTGAGAGTCTTCTGGCTCGTGCCCTTGAGGTTGCCCGATTTCCGGACAACCATTCGCACGAGCTCACCGCAGTTAATGAGGTCCTCCCGGAGAACGACTCTCTGTTCGTCAAACTCCATCGAAGTTACTCCAGCCTCCGATGGAGCTTTTAGGTACGCCTGTACCCGTTCCACCATTTTCTGCTCTGCCTCAGCACGGAGAGCATCACGCTTTTGTGCATTTAAATCCCGTTGGGCTCTGGATAGCCCAGCGTGTTTCCCCGCAGATGAGGAAGGGCGAGTTCGGGTCTTCGAAGGAGGACGACTCTCTTCACTCTCTGACTCACCAGACCGCGATCTTACGGAGTCCGCCTCACTTTCGTCCCAAAAGCGTCCTTTATGACGCCTTGAGGCCACGCCGTTTCTTCCAGGCTCACTGATAGGCCCTGGAGCCATAAATGGCGTTTCTACAACACCAGCAGGAAGGCTGAGCGGTACACTCGCACCCTCTCCTGCATCTCTCCCATCGTCGGGAATGATCCCTTCGATCTCCGCCACTCCAGCCCCGGATTCCGGGACAGGAGTAGGCAATCTCGTCAATTTAATAAAAGGTTGCTTTGAAAAATCCATAAGATTCCCACGAGTGTGGGGGAAATAAAAGTCCGCCCAGGCAGAGCCCCCTGTACCTGGGTAAGCCTAGCGTAACCCGCCAAGAGGGTCGGCAGGTACTCTGGCGGGGGTCGCACTAGGGACCGAACTACCCATCGGCCATGCATCCCCTCGCGGTGCGCCGCCGCTTGGGATTCGGGGTAACTTTTTATAGAGGTTTTCTCCCTCGCGGTCCAGGCGGTTAAGCCAAGACCCTCGGTCCAGCAGGAGCGCGAGACATGACCACGGACCTCCATACCGGATTACGATCTGCGACGGCGACAGCGGAAGAGAAAGGTTCCCCCCCACTGCCTGCTCGGGGCGGGGTTAGCGCACACCGAGCCCGTCGACACCCCCAGGACAGAACCGGGAGTCGCCCGATGAACGGGCCCACCAAAAGAGGACGACGATCGCCGCAACAGACGACGACCGCCAACCAACTGCTGTCAGGATATTAGCCGTCGCGCCGATCAACGTGATCGACGCGCCGTTGCCCAGGGTGCACCGCGTGGAGGTTTCCTGACTTCGCACCCCAACCTAACCTAACCTAACCTTTTTTTTTTTTTTTTTTTTTTTTTTTTTTTTGGTTTCGCGGAGAAAGTGCATTACCACTACCGCCCGGCCTTCGTGGAGGGCGACCGAGCGGTTATGTTGGGGTCACCATGCCTTACGACCCAGCGTTGAGCCGCCCGGAGAGATGGAAAACATCGGGCGACCGCCGGGCCGAGTCCCTAACCTATGTACACCGCACGGCATACCAACTAAAACTCCGCGGTGGCCTTCTTCGGCGCATTAGGGACGGCTGCGGGTTGCCCAAGACTAAAGTGTCAAAGTTGTCGTCCGCAACCGCCCCTGCGCGGTGCCGCCTGGTGCGGCCCGTCTCCTGTTATGGGGGGGCTCAGACGCCCCCGCGCACCGAAGGACGCTCTCAGCGTCTACGGCAGCGTGAGGCCAACCAGCCACGCTGCCGTCCATCACGGGGGTCACAACAATATTGTGTGTAATGACGGACAGCCCCCTGCTGCCCGCCCGTGACCCCCGGTGGCCCCTATTAGTCGCCTTTTACGACAGGCAGGGGATACCGTGGTGGAATTCTCCAAACGCCCCCAATCCACAGGGCGGGAGACGCCGGTCAGTCGTCCACCCGGCGTCTCCTTCGTCTCCTCTGGCGGCGGGAGGGATCTTCGCGCTCCCGATCCCTCTCGGCACTCTCCTTCTGCGAGAGGACCACCTCGCAGAAGTGGGCCACCGCACGCCAGGCCTCCCGACTGCCGACCATGGAAGCGACCACGGCCGGCAGCGAGAGGTCTCCTCCGACGACTGCTCTGAGAGCGCTGCGCTCCTCGTCCCAGGCTGGGCAAAACTCCAGTGTGTGCTGGGCCGTATCCAGCGGGCAGTTGTCACAATGGTGACACACGGCCGACACCTCCGTGCCAACAATTCGACACAGATACTCACCGAAGCAACCATGTCCGGTGAGCATCTGTGTCAATCGAAATGTAGCCGGGCCGTGGCGCCTGTCTAGCCACTCGGCAAAGACCGGGCGCACTGCCGCTACGACCCTAAGCCCCGCTGACGGGGCCTCCAGCCTGAGACGCCACTCCTCCACGGCGGCTCGCCGTAAGGAGGCCCTCATGGCCTCCACCTCCTTCAGGGCCGGACGCTGCCCGCGACTGAACGCCTCCTCCCGCCAATGAAAAGCATCGGACAGGGATCGGGCGTCCAGATCCCAGGGCAGGAATCCGGCCAACATGCAAGCCGCCTCGTACGAGACCGTGCGGTATGCCCTGATCGCTCGCTGCGCTACTACACGTTGAGGATTGCGCAAAAGCGCGACGCAGCGATCGCTCAGGGAATCAGCCCAAACGGGACTGCCATACAGGGCCATGGACCGCACGACTCCGTGGTATAACCTTCGGCAAGGGATGCCAGGACCTTCCAGGTTGGGCAGCAGGCTAGAAAGAGCGCCCGCTGCCCGGGACAGTTTTGTCCGCATTGTCTCAAAATGGGTGCGAAATTCCCATCGGCTATCCAAGATCAAACCCAAATATTTCATGGTCTTGCCGATGGGAATCCGCACCCCCTCCACAACGATGTGGGCACCGG
Source organism: Lapara coniferarum (assembly GCA_949316025.1). Taxonomy (NCBI): domain Eukaryota; kingdom Metazoa; phylum Arthropoda; class Insecta; order Lepidoptera; family Sphingidae; genus Lapara; species Lapara coniferarum. The sequence goes on from OX438926.1 coordinate 75,921, forward strand.
CCGGTGGCCCTTTCCGAGGCCTGTGAAAACAAATGGCCTCGGTCTTTTCAAGGGCCACCTTCAAACCTAGTCGCTGGATGCGATTTACAACTTGGCCGGTGCCCGCCGAACCTAACCTAACCTAACCTAACCTAACCTAACCTAACCTAACCTAACCTAACCTAACCTAACCTAACCTAACCTAACCTAACCTAACCTAACCTAACCTAACCTAACCGCCCCCTCAGGCAATTCTTGTGCGCTGGGTCTTCACACTAGATGCACGCCCATGCATGGGGGGAGATTTGTCGCGGGCTGTGGCACACAGTTCAGTGTGTGTACCTCTTGGTTGTATAACACATTCGAGGCCTTTGAGGGTTCCGCGAACATTCCTCACACCTTCTCTTTCCACTAATGGCACACATAGTCCTTAAGGTGTCGCCGAAAATCTGGGGGATCCTTACGGAGGCCGGCGCGGTGCATGTAGACATCCAGAGGGTCAGAGTTGCAGACCAGTCACCACTAGTCCAGTGCTCACGTTGCCTGGGCTATGGTCACGGAAGGCGATTCTGCCGAAGCACCCTGGATGTCTGCAGTCACTGCGGGGGCCCTCATCTAAGGGCCGAATGTCCTGACTGGATGGCAGCCGAGTTACCAACCTGCTGCAACTGCCAGAAGGCCAAAATGGCAGATACTAAGCACAACGCATTCAGTCAGGACTGCCCAATACGTAAAAAGTGGGACTCGTTAGCTCGCTCCACCATAGCGTATTGCTAAGGTTGTCTCCACAGCTCCGGGCCCGACAACATCTGACTCCGATGGAAGGCCATACCTGATGGCGCAGGCCAACCTTCAAAGAAAAAACTTGGCCACGCAAGAACTGATGGCATGGGCAGTGGAGAAAAGGTTGGCCGCAGCCCTAATTCAGGAGCCGTACGTCGGAGGGACTGGCCGGATGAAGGACTACGGGACCGTCAGGATCTTCCAATGCGCGGAGCGGGAGGGTGGCCAGGTCAAGGCAGCCATCGCAGTCTTTGATACCGATCTGGATGCCTTGATCTGCCCAGAGCTCACCACAACGAATATCGTCGTGGTGAGAATCCGCTCTAGCGCCTGGGAGATCGTGATGGTCTCGATATACTTCGAACCGGACCAGCCGATTGATGAATACCTCGAACATCTGAGGAAAATCGTAAGGAAGTTGGGCTCGAGGAGCCTATTAATTGGTGGAGACGCCAATGCAAAGAGCCTATGGTGGAGCCAAGAGATCGACCGAAGAGGAGAGTTGGTGTCTGGCTGGCTGGATGAAGCCGGGCTCCATGTGCTCAACGAAGGCAACATGCCGACGTTTTTCACGGTCAGAGGAGGAAGGGTGTACTCCAGCCAGGTGGACATCACCGCCTGTTCGGTCGACCTCTTGGATAGGATAGGGAATTGGAGAGTCAGAGAGGATCTGACCAGCTCGGACCACAATACTATCACGTTTGACTTAAAAATAAAAAGGGAAAGTATCAAAATTATTAGAACAACAAGGAAATTTAATACTAAAAAGGCTAATTGGAATGATTTTGGAACCAAAATTAAACGTTTTACAGAAGAAAACAAAATTAATAAAATGGAAATAGACAAAATACAGACAATAGCAGAATTAGAGCACAAAATAGTAAAGTACACAGAAATAATTAACAAAACATGTGAGGATACAATACCTAGAAAGAAAAACAACAGTAACTTCAGTTTACCGTGGTGGTCCGATAAACTCGACACGTTGAAGAAGGAAATGATGAGAAGGAAGCGTAGAATCCGATGGGCAGCTCCTGTAAGGAAACAAAAAGTGATTAGGGAATATAAGACAGCCAAGGAAGAGTACGAAAACGAAGCAAGAACAGCGCAGGTCAGAAGCTGGAAAGAGTTTTGTGGGAAGCAGGATAAAGAAGGGGTATGGGATGGGATATATCGGGTGATGGGCAGGCTGACCAAGCGGCATGAAGACCAGCCACTCGTCAGGGACGGGACAACTCTGGGTCAGGAGGAATCGGCAAGATTTCTTGCCGAGACCTTCTACCCGGACGACCCTGACGAGGAGGACAATGGGGATCACCGGCGCATCAGGGAGCTTGCCTCGCGAGTGAACGACTGGGTCCATGGTGAGGTACATGACCCACCGTTCACTTCGCGGGAGCTCACTGCTGCGCTGGTGACCTTCAACCCGAAAAAGGCACCCGGGTCGGACGGCCTGACCTCCGACATCTGTTCGCAGGCGATCGCCCAAGATCCGGAATCTTTCTTATCGCTGGCCAACAAGTGCCTAGAACTGGCCTACTTTCCAAAAATTTGGAAAGAGGCCACGGTCGTTGTGCTTCGGAAACCGGGTAAAGACGATTACACGGTTCCCAAAGCGCATCGACCGATAGGACTGTTGCCAGTGATGGGAAAGATACTGGAAAAGATGCTGGTGGGCAGACTCAAATGGCACCTCCTACCAAGGATGAGCCACCGCCAATTCGGATTTATGCCACAAAGGGGCACCGAAGACTCCCTCTATGTCTTGGTAAACTATATTAGGCGGAAACTTCATGAGAAGAAATTAATAATATTAGTGTCGCTAGACATAGAGGGGGCCTTCGATAGCGCCTGGTGGCCCGCTATCAAAGTCCGATTGGCGGAAGAGCAATGCCCACCGAACATCCGAAGGCTGATCGCCAGCTATCTGGATGATCGGATGGTCAGGGTCAGGTACGCGGGTGCCGAAGCCGCGAAGCGTACTGTTAAGGGTTGTGTTCAAGGGTCTATCGGAGGGCCCATCCTGTGGAACCTCCTCCTCGATCCCCTGTTACAGGGGCTCGAGCGCCGGGGCGACTATTGTCAGGCATTTGCCGATGATGTCGTCCTGGTGTTTGACGGGGGTTCTACAGGAGAAGTCCAAAGGCAGGCCAATGCGGCGCTAGCCTATGTGCGGGATTGGGGTATCCGAAATAAACTCAAATTCGCGCCAAACAAGACAAAGGCAATGGTTATTACCAATAAATTAAAGTACGATACCCCAATCCTACACATGGGAGGCGTCGACATTGGTCTGTCCGACGAAATAAAGATGCTTGGCCTGACGATAGATCGGAAACTCACCTTTAACAGTCACGTGACGCAGGCTTGTCGGAAGGCCGCCAACGTCTATAAAATGCTCGCGAGGTCAGCCAAAGTCCAGTGGGGGTTGGGACCGGAGGTTATCAGGACGATTTATACGGCGGCGGACGAGCCCGTAATCCTCTACGCGGCTAGCGCGTGGGCTCCCGCCAGCCAAAAACTTGGTATCAGGAAGCAGCTCGGAGCGATCCAGCGCAGCTTTGCGCAGAAGCTGACGAAGGCATACAGGACCGCCTCTCTCAACTCGACCCTATTGCTCGCGGGAGTGCTCCCCCTTGACATCAGAGTGAGGGAAACCGCACTCCTATACGAGGTCAAGAGGGGGTACTCCCAGCGGGTGGTGGGTGATCGGGAGATAGAGGCCCCTGTGGTCTTCGCCAGCTTAGAACACCCGGCGGAACGGAGGAGCGGGACGTTCGAATGCCTGGTGGACGGGGCGGAATTGGCCCAGCACGTCGGTGAAGGTCTTAGCATCTTCACCGACGGAAGCAAAATTGATGGGAAAGTCGGAGCGGCGCTGTCCATATGGAACGGTGCCGCCGAGACGAGTACCAGAAAATTGCGGCTGGAGTCATACTGCTCCGTCTACCAGGCGGAACTTCTCGCCCTCCGGAACGCCGTGGAGGAGGCGCTCCGAAGTGGGCTTCCTGAGTGCGGCATCTTTAGCGATGCCAGGTCTGCCCTCGACGTCATCACCAGAGGTGATTCTCTCCACCCCATAGCGTTCGAAATCAAAAAGTTATTAAAAGAAGCCGAGCAACGCACCCAGAAAATTAAATTTTTCTGGGTGAAGGCACATGTGGGGTTGGAGGGAAACGAGAGGGCGGACGTGCTCGCTAAAGAGGCCGCACAGCGCCTGAAGACCCGTGCGCACTACGACAAGTGTCCGGTTTCATTCGTCAAGAGACAGATCCGACAGGAGTCTATTGACGAATGGAGCCGGAGATATGCGGACGGAGAGACGGCTTCGGTAACGAAGCTGTTCTTTCCGGACGCAGTCGAGGCGCACAGGGTTGTCAGGAAGATCGTCCTGGATCCTGTCCTTACGCAGGTGTTCACTGGGCACGGCGGGTTCTCTGAGTACTTGCATCGGTTCAAGTGCAAGGAGAGCCCGGCGTGCTTGTGTGACCCTGACGTGGAGGAGACGGTCCCACACCTCCTGCTCGATTGTCCCATCCATGCCAAAGAAAGATTTGAGTTAGAAAATGAAATAGACAGTAAGTTAGAAGTAGATATTATACCTAAGATAATAGTCGATAAAAACATAGTACATAAGTTTGTTAAATATTGCAGATCAATAGGAAATAAGGTAATAAGTAGAAATAAGTAGATAATAAGTTACTAAATATATAATTTCGTATTATATAGTATTAGTAATAAAAGTAATTAGTAAGAACATATGTACGAATAAGGGTAAATAATAAGAAAATAGAAATAAGTAAAAGTAATAGTATATAGATTATAATAATAGCTAGATGACATAAAGATTAAATATATAGATAGAAGTGTAAGATATATGAGTAAAGAAAGTTATGTATAGAACTAAGTTTGTAAAATGTAAACAAAAATGAAAGAAAAACATTATAAAAATCTTAAATAAATTCCCTTGTCCTGGATAGGGGGACCAGGAGTGGGACGTAGAGTCCCACATAATAAAAAAAAAAAAAAAAAAAACCTAACCTAACCTAACCTAACCTAACCTAACCTAACCTAACCTAACCTAACCTAACCTAACCTAACCTAACCTAACCTAACCTAACCTAACCTAACCTAACCTAACCTAACCTAACCTAACCTAACCTAACCTAACCTAACCCGTCTAATTTCTTAAAATTTTTGTATGAAAACTATAGCGTGTGGCATATCGTTTAATTGGATTTTATAAATACTAACCGTTTTTGATATTTGCGACATTCCCCCTCCTCAAATTTTCGAAATTTTCCAAAATTCCCGAAATTTCGGTTGTTTTGTGAATTGTCAAAATTTTTTGTACGAAAACTATATTGTGTGGCATATCATTTAATTGGATTTTATATTAACTTACCGTTGCTGATATTTCTGACATCCGCACCCCTCAAATTTTCTTAATTTTCCAAATTTCCCGAAATTTCCGTTGTTTTGTGAATTGTCAAAAATTTTTGTACTATCCGTACCCTAGATTATTTGATATTCTGGTTGTACTCGCCGAGACGCATCTCCAGACGTATCGTGCGTCGCGCTCCGGCAAAATTTAATTTTTGACTTTAACTCAATATAAGGAAATCCACCTAAGTAAATTACATTGAAAACAAACATTGTCTAATTTCTTAAAATTTTTGTATGAAAACTATAGCGTGTGGCATATCGTTTAATTGGATTTTATAAATACTAACCGTTTTTGATATTTGCGACATTCCCCCTCCTCAAATTTTCGAAATTTTCCAAAATTCCCGAAATTTCGGTTGTTTTGTGAATTGTCAAAATTTTTTGTACGAAAACTATATTGTGTGGCATATCATTTAATTGGATTTTATATTAACTTACCGTTGCTGATATTTCTGACATCCGCACCCCTCAAATTTTCTTAATTTTCCAAATTTCCCGAAATTTCCGTTGTTTTGTGAATTGTCAAAAATTTTTGTACTATCCGTACCCTAGATTATTTGATATTCTGGTTGTACTCGCCGAGACGCATCTCCAGACGTATCGTGCGTCGCGCTCCGGCAAAATTTAATTTTTGACTTTAACTCAATATAAGGAAATCCACCTAAGTAAATTACATTGAAAACAAACATTGTCTAATTTCTTAAAATTTTTGTATGAAAACTATAGCGTGTGGCATATCGTTTAATTGGATTTTATAAATACTAACCGTTTTTGATATTTGCGACATTCCCCCTCCTCAAATTTTCGAAATTTTCCAAAATTCCCGAAATTTCGGTTGTTTTGTGAATTGTCAAAATTTTTTGTACGAAAACTATATTGTGTGGCATATCATTTAATTGGATTTTATATTAACTTACCGTTGCTGATATTTCTGACATCCGCACCCCTCAAATTTTCTTAATTTTCCAAATTTCCCGAAATTTCCGTTGTTTTGTGAATTGTCAAAAATTTTTGTACTATCCGTACCCTAGATTATTTGATATTCTGGTTGTACTCGCCGAGACGCATCTCCCGACGTATCGTGCGTCGCGCTCCGGCAAAAAAGGACCCCCCACCCACCCTATTGTCGCTGCATTAGGTAGGGTTGGGCTATACCGTGGAGAAAGCCTAACACACAAATCCTCTTTATCATAATTTTTAGGTGTCACACGTGTGTAAACGCTTACACTAAATAAAACTACGTACCAGGAAGAGTACTTACCTCACCCGTTGTTGCTCCGCAAGTCCGGAACGACCGTTGACCTGAAACAAAAATAGATAATTAGACAAAATATTATTTTATTGACTATTCGTGCTGAGTGCACTTTACTGGTACTAAAGTTACCTTGATAATTATTTAGCAAGACTAAATAGAAATTTTGACTGTCGAAATTATACACCTTTTACTTTTTAAACTAATTTCCAAATTGACATTGACCTGTGCGACCAAGCCATCTACACTCGGCGTACAGAACAAATTTGATTGACTAAATCCCCCTATCAGTCCCAATCTCCCCTCCCAAAATGTTTGGCTTCCGCACGCCGGCTAAAGACAGCAACAGAGTGGCGTCTAAATCGCCCGAGGCAAGCTCGCAGGAAACGAGCAGAACTACTGTTGCGCAAGCCCGGCGGAGTATTGAGACAAAGCTGGATTGTACAGCGGAGTCCAGGACCGCCGGGTTGGCGAAGCAGAAGTCTGGATGCCTTGGGACGAACAATGTGGCGAAGAAACCTACCACAAACATAGACTTGACGGTGATTGAAAAGTCACCCGTTAAAGAAGCGGAATATACCAGCAGGACGGCTGAGGCAAAGGCTTGCCTCATCAAGACGAAGCTTCAAATCAGCAATAGCCGGAACTTAAAAACCGAAATAAAAACCGAAGTAATAAACGCCGCAGAAAGATTATACAAACTAGTAAAAGAGGCGGAAGAAGGAAGATCTTACAAGGGAAAAGAGATGCAAAGGAATAAGACAGGAGATCAAAGGAAGGATGATGAAGTAGAGACCGTATTGAAACAGGACAAAACTAGAAGGGAAAGAGAGGAACAAAACGAAATTATGGAGAAATTAGAAGAGAACACAAAATTGCTGAAAGAGAATAAGAAAGAAATTGAAAAGATCAATGAGTTGATAACGAAAGAAGTACAGGAATGGAAGAACCAAAGAACATATGCGAATGTGGCGGCCGGCTCACAAAGCGGGAAACCACCAAGTGCGGCTACGGCGCTGCATTCCATAGTGGTGACATCGAGGGACGAACAAGAAACGGGCGATGAAGTGGTGGAAAAACTAAGAAAAGTCGTTAACGCTGCGGAAGAAGGAATTAGGGTTGATAACATCAGGAAAGGAAAAGAAAGGAAAGTGATTGTAGGATTTCATGATAGACAAGAACTGACGAAAGTAAAAGATAAAATTACCAAATCAGGAAACTTAAATGTAGAAGAAGTAAAAAACAAGGATCCACTCATCGTCATGAAGGACGTCTTGAACTGTCATTCGAACGAAGATCTAATAAAAGCCATAAGAACGCAGAACAAGCATATGCTGGACACGGTAAAGAAAGAGGATGACAGGATGGAAGTAAAATACAGACGTAAGGCGCGCAACCCTTTGATGGCGCATATCGTTCTTAAGGTGTCACCGCAGATTTGGGGAATCCTCACGGAAGCTGGAGCGGTGCATGTAGACATCCAGCGGGTCAGAGTCGCAGACCAGTCACCATTAGTCCAGTGCTCACGATGCCTGGGCTATGGTCATGGAAGACGATTCTGCCGAAGTGCCCTGGATGTCTGCAGTCATTGCGGGGGCTCCCATCTAAGGGCCGAATGTCCTGACTGGATGGCAGCCGAGCTACCAACTTGCTGCAACTGCCAAAAGGCCAAAATGGCAGACACCAGGCACAATGCATTCAGTCAGGACTGCCCAATACGCAAAAAGTGGGACTCGCTAGCTCGCTCCACCATAGCGTATTGCTAAGGTGGTCTCCACAGCTCCGGGCCCGACAACGTCTGACTCCGATGGAAGGCCATACCTGATGGCGCAGGCCAACCTTCAAAGGAAAAACTTGGCCACACAAGAACTAATGGCATGGGCAGTGGAAAAAAGGTTGGCCGCAGCCATAATTCAGGAGCCGTACATCGGAGGGACTGGCCGGATGAAGGATTACGGGACCGTCAGGATCTTCCAATACGCTGAGCGGGAGGGTGGCCAGGTCAAGGCAGCCATCGCAGTCTTTGATTCCAATCTGGATGCCTTGATCTGCCCAGAGCTCACCACAACGAATATCGTCGTGGTGAGAATCCGCTCTAGCGCCTGGGAGATCGTGATGGTCTCGATCTACTTCGAACCGGACCAGCCAATAGACGAGTACCTCGAACACCTGAGGAAAATCGTTAGGACGTTGGGCTCGAGGAGCCTATTAATTGGTGGAGACGCCAATGCAAAGAGTCTATGGTGGAGCCGAGAGATCGACCGAAGAGGCGAGTTGGTGTCTGGCTGGCTGGATGAAGCCGGGCTCCATGTGCTCAACGAAGGCAACATGCCGACGTTTTTCACCGTCAGAGGAGGGAGGGTGTATTCCAGCCAGGTGGACATCACCGCCTGCTCGGTCGACCTCTTGGATAGAATAGGAAATTGGCAAGTTAGAGAGGATCTGACGAGTTCGGACCACAACGTAATAACATTTGATTTAAAATTAAGAAAAGATAAGGACTTCAAAATTAGTAGAACTACTAGAAAATTTAACACTAAAAAGGCTAATTGGATAGAATTTGGAAATAAAATTAAACAACTAACAGAAGAGAACAAAATTAATAAAATAGAGATAGAAAAAGTGAAAACTACAATTGAACTAGAACAAAAAATAATAAAGTACACAGAATTAGTAACAAGAACCAGTGAGCAAACAATACCTGAGAAGAAAAATAACAGTAGATTCAACTTACCGTGGTGGTCTGGCGAACTCGACAGACTGAAGAAGGAAATGATGAGGAGAAAAAGGAGAATCAGATGGGCAGCTCCTGTAAGGAAAGAGAAAGTGATTAGAGAGTATAAGAATGCTAAGGAAGTTTACGAAAATGAAGCAAAGACAGCACAAGTCAAGAGTTGGAAGGAGTTTTGTGGGAAGCAGGATAAAGAAGGGGTATGGGATGGGATATATCGGGTGATGGGCAGGCTGACCAAGCGGCATGAAGACCAGCCACTCGTCAGGGACGGGACAACTCTGGGTCAGGAGGAATCGGCAAGATTTCTTGCCGAGACCTTCTACCCGGACGACCCTGACGAGGAGGACAATGGGGATCACCGGCGCATCAGGGAGCTTGCCACGCGAGTGAACGACTGGGTCCATGGTGAGGTACATGACCCACCGTTCACGTCGCGGGAGCTCACTGCTGCGCTGGTGACCTTCAACCCGAAAAAGGCACCCGGGTCGGACGGCCTGACCTCCGACATCTGTTCGCAGGCGATCGCCCAAGATCCGGAGTCTTTCCTATCGCTGGCCAACAAGTGCCTAGAACTGGCCTATTTTCCAAAAATTTGGAAAGAGGCCACGGTCGTTGTGCTTCGGAAACCGGGTAAAGACGATTACACGGTTCCCAAAGCGCATCGACCGATAGGACTGTTGCCAGTGATGGGAAAGATACTGGAAAAGATGCTGGTGGGCAGACTCAAATGGCACCTCCTACCAAGGATGAGCCACCGCCAATTCGGATTTATGCCACAAAGGGGCACCGAAGACTCCCTCTATGTCTTGGTAAACCATATTAGGCAGAAACTTAGTGATAAGAAAATCATAATATTGGTGTCGCTAGACATAGAGGGGGCCTTCGATAGCGCCTGGTGGCCCGCTATCAAAGTCCGATTGGCGGAAGAGCAATGCCCACCGAACATCCGAAGGCTGATCGCCAGCTATCTGGATGATCGGATGGTCAGGGTCAGGTACGCGGGTGCCGAAGCCGCGAAGCGTACTGTTAAGGGTTGCGTTCAGGGGTCTATCGGAGGGCCAATCCTGTGGAACCTCCTCCTCGATCCCCTGTTACAGGGGCTCGAGCACCGGGGCGACTATTGTCAGGCTTTTGCCGATGATGTCGTCCTGGTGTTTGACGGGGGTTCTACAGGAGAAGTCCAAAGGCAGGCCAATGCGGCGCTAGCCTATGTGCGGGATTGGGGTATCCGAAATAAACTCAAATTTGCGCCAAACAAAACCAAGGCAATGGTTATTACCAACAAATTAAAATACGATACCCCAATCCTACACATGGGAGGCGTCGACATTGGTCTGTCAGACGAAATAAAGATGCTCGGCCTGACGATAGACCGGAAACTCACCTTTAACAGTCACGTGACGCAGGCTTGTCGGAAGGCCGCCCACGTCTACAAAATGCTCGCGAGGTCAGCCAAAGTCCAGTGGGGGTTGGGACCGGAGGTTATCAGGACGATCTATACGGCGGCGGTCGAGCCCGTAATCCTCTACGCGGCTAGCGCGTGGGCTCCCGCTAGCCAGAAACTCGGTATCAGGAGGCAGCTCGGAGCGATCCAGCGCAGCTTTGCGCAGAAGCTGACGAAGGCATACAGGACCGCCTCTCTCAACTCGACCCTATTGCTCGCGGGAATACTCCCCCTTGACATCAGAGTGAGGGAAACCGCACTCCTTTACGAGGTCAAGAGGGGGTACTCCCAGCGGGTGGTGGGCGATCGGGAGATAGAGGCCCCTGTGGCCTTCGCCAGCTTAGAACACCCGGCGGAACGGAGGAGCGGGACGTTCGAATGCCTGGTGGACGGGGCGGAATTGGCCCAGCACGTCGGTGAGGGTCTTAGCATCTTCACCGACGGAAGCAAAATTGATGGGAAAGTCGGAGCGGCGCTGTCCATATGGAACGGCGCCGCCGAGACGAGTACCAGAAAATTGCGGCTGGAGTCATACTGCTCCGTCTACCAGGCGGAACTTCTCGCCCTCCGGAACGCCGTGGAGGAGGCGCTCCGAAGCGGGCTTCCTGAGTGCGGCATCTTTAGCGACGCCAGGTCTGCCCTCGACGTCATCACCAGAGGTGATTCTCTCCACCCCATAGCGTTCGAAATAAAAAAGCTATTAAAAGAAGCCGAGCAACGCACCCAGAAAATTAAATTTTTCTGGGTGAAGGCACACGTGGGGTTGGAGGGAAACGAGAGGGCGGACGTGCTCGCTAAAGAGGCCGCACAGCGTCTGAGGACCCGTGCGCACTACGACAAGTGTCCGGTTTCATTCGTCAAGAGACAGATCCGTCAGGAGTCTATTGACGAATGGAGCCGGAGATATGCGGACGGAGAGACGGCTTCGGTAACGAAGCTGTTCTTTCCGGACGCAGTCGAGGCGCACAGGGTCGTCAAGAAGATCGTCCTGGATCCTGTCCTTACGCAGGTGTTCACTGGGCACGGCGGGTTCTCCGAGTACTTGCATCGGTTCAAGTGCAAGGAGAGCCCGGCGTGCTTGTGTGACCCTGACGTGGAGGAGACGGTCCCACACCTCCTGCTCGAATGTCCCATCCATGCCAAAGAAAGATTTGAGATTGAGAATGAGATAGACTTTAAGTTAGAAAAAGATAATATATATAAGATAATAGAGGATAAAAGGATAGTACATAAGTTCGTAAAATATTGTAGATTCATAGGAAATAAGGTAATAAGTAGAAATAAGTAGGCAATAAGTTACTATATATATAATGTTCAGTTATATAATATTAGTAATTAAGTTTAGTTGTTAGAACATATGTAAGAATAAGGCTAGATAATTAGAAAATAGAAATAGGTAAGATAAAGTTGTAGTACATAGATGAAAAGAATAGTTAGATTATAAGAAAATTAAGTAATAAGATGGAAGTGGAAGATATAGAGAATAGATAAAATTAAGATTCAAAAAATGTTAAAAACAAGACGAAAAACAATTAAAAAACATAAATAAAATCCCTTGTCCTGGATAGGGGGACCAGGAGTGGGACGTAGAGTCCCACAAAAAAAAAAAAAAAAAAAAAAAAAAAAAAAAAAAAAAAAAAAAAAAACCTAACCTAACCTAACCTAACCTAACCTAACCTAACCTAACCTAACCTAACCTAACCTAACCTAACCTAACCTAATCTAACCTAACCAGTCGCACCGCGAATACGGAGCAGCAAGCAGCGTTCGTGTGTCGCTCCGCGTTTAAAAATCGATAACAGTGGTACAAAGTGTTCGGATCTCATTGAAACTTATCTAGTTGTGCGCGTAATGTTACCAGCTTTACAGTGATATAAGTTAGAAGTGCGTGACTTTACTAGTTTTCCCGCAAATCGTGAAAAACTTTGCGAAAATCGAGTCCACGTGGACTTTGCTATCAGCAAAATCAGCCTGCATCAGCCTACATCAGCTAAATCAGCCATCGTCAGCCTACATCAGCAATATCAGCCTACGTCAGCTGAATCGGCCTTCGTCGTACAAAGTGTTCGGATCTCATTTAAACTTATACAGTGGCGTGCGCAGTGATACCAGCTTTATAGTGATATAAGTTAGAAGTGTGTGACTTTTCTAGTTTTCCTGCAAATCGCGAAAAACTGTGCGAGGATTGAGTCCACGTGGACTTTGCCATCAGCAGAATCAGCCTGCATCAGCCTACGTCAGCCTACATCAGCTAAATCAGCCTCCGTCAGCCTACATCAGCAAAATCAGCCGACATCAGCTAAATCAGCCTTCGTCGCACAAAGTTCTAGGATCTCATTGAAACTTATACTGTTGCGTGAGTAATGTTACTAGCTTTGCAATGATATAAATTAGAAGTGCGTGACCTTACCAGTTTTCCTGCAAATCGCAAAAAACTGCGCGAAATTTGAGTCCACGTGGACTTCGCTATCAGCTGAATCAGCCTGCATCAGCCTGCGTCAGCCAAATCAGCCTACATCAGCCTCCATCAGCTAAATCAGCCTTTGTCGTACAAAGTGCTTGGATTTCATTGAAACTTATACCGTTGCGTGCGTAATGTTACCAGCTTTACAATGATATAAATTAGAAGTGCTTGACCTCATTAGTTTTCCTGCAAATCGCGAAAAACTGCACGAAATTCGAGTCCACGTGGACTTCGTTATCAGCCAAATCAGCCTTCGTCAGCCTACATCAGCAAAATCAGCCTACATCAGCCTACATCAGCTAAATCAGCCTTCGTCGTACAAAGTACTCGGATCTCATTGAAACTCATACCATTGCGTGCGTTATGTCACCAGCTTTACAATGATATAAGTTAGAAGGGTGTGACTTCTCCAGTTTTCCTGCAAATCGCAAAAAACTGCGCAAAAATTTAGTCCACGTGGACTTTGCAATCAGCTGAATCAGCCCCCGTCAGCCTACATCAGCCGAATCAGCCTACGTCAGCCAAATCAGCCTACATCAGCTAAATCAGCCTTCGTCGTACAAAGTGCTTGCATCTCTTTGAAACTTATACCGTTGCGTGCGTAATATTACCAGCTTTACAATGATATAAGTTAGAAGGCTGTGACTTTTCCAGTTTTCCTGCAAATCGCAAAAAACTGCGCGAATATTTAGTCCACGTGGACTTTGCCATCAGCTAAATCAGCCTTCGTCAGCCTACATCAGCAAAATCAGCCTGCGTCAGCCAAATCAGCCTACATCAGCTAAATCAGCAAGAATCAGCCGAACGCAGCGACCGGCGGCAGTTCACTCCCGGTCACGTAACGAGCCACACGCGTACACGGCGCGCTCCCCGCAAGGGGAGCCGCTCGGGCTCCGCCCGATATTAGGGCCTCGGTGCGCCGGTCTTGCGTATACAGTGACACCAAAACAAAGTGACTTTTAAAATCGGTGATTGTTCATAGTGCCAGTGCATTCAACCCTGCAAACACTATACACCCCCTACGACACAACCGATATACTCAGCATTAGTACAATCAGTGAAACATATTGTGTTGCTTCTGTGCGTGCATGAAGTGTAAGTGACAGTGAACTGTGCACCCATATTGGATTGCAGTGCCCTGACCTACCGCGACTGGGTTGAGTTAACTGCTCACCCAGCGAGCTGCTCGGCAAAGGTAGGACTACCACATAATAACAATACGTGTGCTAGTATAAGATGTGCCCTACCCCATAGCATCATGGCATCGCAACAACCACCTTACGACGCATACAGTGACAGCGAATTTGTAGATGCCCGCGCCGAGGTCATTCCCGGTGCCAACGCCAAAAGATCAATATCCGAGTGCCTCCTGGCAATACAGAAACTAGCTGACAGAATTGTTACCACCATCAATACAGGGAAAAGCGTGACTTCTGAAAATAAAAGGGCAACCATTCAGTTTGCCAGTGAAATTCGCGAAATCAGTAAAGAGATCTCCACTCTACATGGAGCTAGCGCCACATTGTTAGACATTAAAGAAGACATAAAACAGACAATCCGAGAAGAAGTGGCCAAAAATAAGATCGATATTGCTAAGTCTTATGCTGCGGCTGCAGCCGCCCCCGTTGCCACAAAACCCACCATTATCGAGAAACCACCCACTCGCATACTCACCAGCAAGCCAGCCTTAATAGTTGCCCCAACTGACACAGCGTCCACATCCAAACAAGTACTCGCCAGTGTTAGACAAGAAGTAACGTTCCGAGGGACTGGCTACGCACCATCTAGAATACAGCCAATTTCCAAGAACAAGGTTCGTATCGAGTTTGACACTCCACAACAACGCGACGACACTCTTAATAAATTAAAAACCGTCACCAGTGTCACAGCAGAGCCCGCCAAGAAACTTAAGCCTATGGTTATACTTAAGGGCATTTCACGCGATACTAATTCTTCGGACCTTATTGACACCATCCTCGGCCAAAATCCAGAGATTAAATCCGCTTGTGACCAACCTAATAGTGATATAGCTATAAGATTTGTTCGAGACAACAGAAATAAGTGGCTGTATAACGCAGCCCTAATCACAACCCCCAGCGTGTGGCAAGCATTCATCGCCCTCGAACGAGTAAATATAGATTTCCTGCGCGTACACGTGGAAAACTTCTGCCCATTCCTACAGTGTTTTGCCTGTCTACAATTTGGACACACGAAGAATAGGTGCACGGCACCCATAACACCCTGCCGCTTCTGCGCTTCTGAAGCGCACAAATCTGACGAGTGCCCAAACAAAGATAACACCTCAGCTGCGTGCTGCTACAATTGCTCAGCGAATAACAGTAAACGAGGACAGAACACTGACACAAACCACACGGCTACATCTAACCAGTGTCCTTTAGTTCAACGTTTGAGGAACAACATATTGACAAAAGTTGATTATGGCCAACAACAACAATCTTAAACGTACCAGAAAAACAATACAACTCAAGATCTTGCAAGGCAACCTGGATCGCAGTTATAAAAGCCAACATGAGTATCTTCATCATTTTGTCAACAATAACTATGATGTTGGCATCATCAGTGAACCCTATGTCGGAAACAACCTCTCAATTAAAAGCATCCAAGGCGTCGAAATCCATCAATTTCCCAGTGACGACCGAGTCAAGGCGGCTATAATCACCAGAAAACAGCTCGGAGCCACCCTGGGATTAAGCCAATACTCAACCACTAACTTATGTGTTGTACAGTTGACAGTAGGTGGCAAAAAAGCATACATCAGCAGTGTTTACATAGAACCGGACACTGATAACGATCACACCATGCACAAACTGAGATACCTACTCGACAACACTAGGGACTCCCAACACATAGTGGCAGGAGACTTCAATGGCTGGCACAAAACCTGGGGCTCAAGAAGCAACAACAAGCGTGGGAAAGAGGTCCACCATACCATAACCTCATATGGGCTTCATATCGCTAACACCGGCGACTCACCTACATTCGAAACTTACACCCACGGCGCCCCCCGATCATCAATCATAGATCTGACACTGGCATCAGGAAATCTCATTGACCACATCAGTGACTGGAAAATAACACATGAGGCCATTCCGACATCACAGCATCATGCCATACACTACCTCGTCACCCTACGGCAACCGCCCAACAAGACCCGAGGCCAAACAACGTTCAAATACTGCACCTCTAATGCTAACTGGGACGAACTTAAGGACGAGATAACCAGGCAAATGAAACTTGCAAACCTTGAAAATGCTACTATCCACAACATGACAGCCGAAACACTGGACCTGTACGTGAATCATATCACACGAGCCACACAAACAGCATGCGAGAATAAGCTGCCCAAGAAACGTAGCATTAAGCCAACAACTCCGTGGTGGACACAGGAACTGGAAGATATGAAACATAAGCTGATACAGTTACACCACCGCATCAGCGCACTAAAGAAAAAACAGGCACCTCTCCATGACACCCTTACGGAACGCGCCGCTCTAGCCGAACAATATTCGGCCCTCATGATGAAAACTTCAACTGATAACTTCCGTGAATTCTGCTCTAAACAAGATAAGGAAAACGTTTGGTCGTTAACCAACCGCCTTCTCAAAAACACCCCAAAACCAAAGCCTCCGACCACACTGCGCATCGGCGACACACACACAAAAACCACCCAGGAAACCGCCGAGGCATTGTTGCATAAATTTTATCCAGACGACACCATAGATGACTGTCACCAACACGATGTCAGAGCGGAATCTGCATTACCCCCTGAAACCCGAGAAGATCTTCCATTCACCGAAAACGAAGTACTGGCCTGCCTACACTCGATGAACCCCAAAAAGGCACCTGGCACCGACCATCTGACCTCTGATATATGCCTAGCACTCGCACAACAATACCCGACCATCATCACAGCTATTATGAACCGCTGCCTCACCCTAGCCTTCATCCCCAGGGTGTGGAAGACAGCACTAGTGAAAATACTCCCTAAACCCGGCAAATCCAGCTATACGGATACATCCGCCTATCGACCTATCGGACTTATTAATGTGCTGGGCAAGACATTGGAGAAGCTAGTGGCCAAAAGGATCACTTACCATCTTGGGATCACCGATCAGTTGACATCACACCAGTATGGCTTCAGAGAACAAAAGAACACCATCGAAGCACTTCACACTGCTATCAACGTAATCAACAATGGCAAGGAGCGGGGAAACCTAGTCCTCGCCGTATCCTTAGACATTCAATCCGCATTCGATAACGCTTGGTGGCCAGCCATACTATCACGACTCAAACATATAGCATGTCCCAAGAACCTATACATGCTTATCCAAAACTACCTCATCGACCGGTCGGTCACACTCAACTACGCCGACATCAGCATCACTAAAACCACTAACAGAGGATGTGTACAAGGGTCCGTATTGGGCCCTCTGTTCTGGAATCTAATACTCGATAGCCTGTTGACCAGTAACTTACCCAACGGTTGCCATATTCAAGCGTTCGCGGATGACGTCTTTTTGGTGACCCAGGCTAAAAAGGTGAACGAACTTCAAACTATTACAAATACAGCTCTGGACCAGATTGCCACCTGGGGAAACCGAGTTAAACTAAGATTTGGCCCAAGCAAAACCCAACTTACGCCCTTCACACCTAAGGCCAGACGGGCGGCCATTCATATGCAACAACAACCACTCCAGTTCCAGAACGAGCTTAAGTTGCTAGGCGTGGTCTTAGACAAAAACCTTAAGTTCACTAGCCACGTACGCCACTCGATACAAAAAGCCCAGCGCATTTACAACAGCCTGTGCAAATTTGTAAGGCCGACTTGGGGCATTCATTCCGACAACATCAGAATAATCTATAAACATGTAATCGAACCAACTATCACCTATGCGGCTGGCATTTGGCACCAGGCCACCAATTATTTACATATACAAAACGAACTGAAAGCGTTCCAGAGAAGATTTGCCATCAAAATCATACGGGGCTTTAGAACCATTTCCGGCACTGCGGCGATAGCGCTCGCGGCGCTCACACCCTTACATCTTAAGGTACAAGAAACTGCCAACGTGGAAATGGCCAGACTAACACACACCACCAACTCACTACCACACGACATCACGCTTGAAAAGCACGTGCCACCCCATGAACTACTACACCCTGCCTTGCGCGAAACCCTGGACATACCTATGGCACTCACACAACATGATGTCGAGCGGCTGCTAACTGACACCATGACGGCAATTTACACAGATGGAAGCAAGGATGACCACCGTGTTGGTGCCGCCTTTGTTGCCATACAAACTAATGGCATTAAAATAACAAAAAAGTATAAGTTGCATGCCAGTTGCACGGTTTACCAGGCGGAGCTGCTGGCTATTACCAAGGCCTGCGAATGGGCAGCGGAAAATCATTTGAACAAAGTCTCAATACTCACCGACTCCATGAGTGCTACCCACGAGATCAGAAACGGTAATAGCACTAATCCATTTGTCGCCCAAATTCATCACATCCGCAACAATATGAAACAACAGAATAACAACATCAACTTCATATGGGTCAAGGCGCATGTGGGCATTGCTGGCAACGAGGAGGCGGATGCGGCGGCTAAGGCGGCAGCGCACTCGCACAAATCCTATTATTACACACACTTCCCAATTAGTCACGTTAAATACACAACTAAGGAAAATAACCGCAAAGAAAGCAATACCATTTACCTTAACAGCGAACAAGGTCAGCATACACGCAATATTCTTCCCAACTTAGAAGCGATCATAAAACTCAAGAACACCATCAAGTTGGACTTTTCGTGGACTCAAATACTCACCGGCCACGGATACTGCCTACAATATCTGCATCGCTTCGGCATCACATCCACAGACAAGTGCCCGTGTAGCCCCGACAAGACACAAAACTTCAAACACCTGCTACAGAACTGCCCGCGCTTCGCAGCAGATCGCCAGCGCCACGAGGCAACGTGCCATCATTTCGACCTCAATCCCTACAATATTATGGATTTAACCAACAATGATAAATGTATAGAGTCACTCAATCGACTGGTGCACGCTGTGGTGTTGCAACTGAAGGAGTACAACGCTTCATAAGCTACGACTCGGTTGCGACATTGCAGCGTCACCAGTGCTTATTTATATGTAGAATAGTTAGTTTAATAGAACATAGTATTTAACAATACCAATTCAAACTGGTCTTAAGATGCATAATAGTTACAGGGGAATGCACACCCCTAACTATACATCTCTCATACACTCTTCATAATACACACCCTTATCTGCCACATAAATATATCAGTTACATTAACAGACTCAGTAAAATCAGCCTTCATCAGCAGCGGTTTGCTGCATTTGGCTGACGGAGGCTGATTTGGCTGATTTGGCTGACTGCAAATGCAGCAAAATCAGCGGAATCAGCTAAATCGGCCGGATCAGCTAAATGCAGCAGAATCAGCTAGAATCAGCCTGCGTTGGCTGATTTCGGCTGATAACGGCTGACTGTAACCGGGACGCAACGCATAGCGTATGTTATATGAATATAATAGTGCAATCGGGCCGAACCAGTAAACATACTGTGTGTCACACCCGCTACTCAATAACACACATACATATATACATACTCAAACACTCAACACGCGACTTACTCTACACAAGACCATTGCTGGTGGTAGGATACCATCTGTATCCGCCCGGATAGCGACCACCATACACGGGCGCTAAAACCCGCTATAGTGGCTCACGTGAGTGGGCCGCGTTCCGGGATCAGCCTGTGTATATCCGGTTTTGTAAATATTATTTTGTACATAATGGTAGGCATTAGTTGTAAGATAGCCATAAGAGAAAAAAAAAAAAAAAAAAAAAAAAAAAAAAAAAAAACTTTTCTATTAACCCGCCACGGTCTCTCTAACGCTCTGCTCATATATAATAAATTATATTTATAAAAAAAAAAAAAAAAAAAAAAAAAAAAAAAAGGCGCACATAACACAAATATGATAATTTCCTAATATAAGTTAGTAGTAAGAACACCATTTTCCTTTTATTGTCAGTTAGGCATCATGCTCCGCACTGTAAATATTGTAAATATTATTATACCACGCAACATCACCTCGTATCACGTTTTCACTAACATAAGTTAAGTCCTAGATATTTAAGCAATGCCGGACAGCGTGAGGGTGGCCCTCACGCCCTCACGTTGTCCCAATAACAAAGTGAAACCTATTGACCTTTCACTACATATGTATAGAATAGATCTAGCTTTAAACAACACCACCTCGTATCAATGCTGCAACAAATATATGTTAAATCCCAAATCTTAAAGCCACTATTGGGTGGCATGAGGGTTGCCCGCTCGCTCTCATGCCGTCCAATAACTAAGCGTCCAGTTAATTGTATGTCTGATTATTGATAAGAACTTCATTGTTATTTTGTTCTGAATTGGATCTTTGAATTGAATTGGGAAAAAAAAAAAAAAAAAAAAAAAAAAAAAATACACATATAACACAAATACGATAGTTAAGTTAGTAGTACGAAC
The DNA here is from genome assembly GCA_949316025.1 of Lapara coniferarum. Lineage (NCBI taxonomy): Eukaryota > Metazoa > Arthropoda > Insecta > Lepidoptera > Sphingidae > Lapara > Lapara coniferarum. The sequence continues at coordinate 96,586 of OX438926.1, forward strand.
ACCATTTTTCTTTTATTGTCAGTTAGGCACCATACTTCGCACTGTAAATATTGTTAATATAATTATACCACGCAACATCACCTCGTATCACGTTTTCACTAACCTAATTAAGTCCTAGATATTTATGCAATGCCGGACAGCGTGAGGGTGGCCCTCACGCTGCCCCAATAACAAAGTGAAACCTATCGACCTTTTACTACATATGTATATTGATAAGAACTTCATTGTTATTTTGTTTCTTTGAATTGAACAGAGGAAAAAAAAAAAAAAAAAAAAAAAAAAAAAAAAAAATCACTCTAATACGAAATTAATAACACCAACTATGAACTACTCCATCTCCACCTCACCTTACCTTTCTCATTATATAAACACATCTCAATCAAATTTATAATCACACCGGCGATTAATGTAAAAGCTAAGTAACATAAATCACAACTTACCTAGTATGCAATAACACTTTTATAAGAACAATATTTCACATAAATGAAATTTCAATATCGCCGGCTCAGAGTACATTTGAAACACTATCAGAGTACACGACTAAACAGAGAATAAAATTTTATTTACCACACCTACATAATTCCCAACCCCTAATCCTCCCCTCTCCCACTCCCTTCCCAGGCCCCTGCGGTCGCTAAGCCGCGGGATTCACTGTATACCGTTAGCAGGTCTCCCCGGTGTTGACCACAGGGTCTACAAAAAAAAAAAAAAAAACCTAACCTAACCTAACCTAACCTAACCTAACCTAACCTAACCTAACCTAACCTAACCTAACCTAACCTAACCTAACCTAACCTAACCTAACCTAACCTAACCTAACCTAACCGTCTAATTTCTTAAAATTTTTGTATGAAAACTATAGCGTGTGGCATATCGTTTAATTGGATTTTATAAATACTAACCGTTTTTGATATTTGCGACATTCCCCCTCCTCAAATTTTCGAAATTTTCCAAAATTCCCGAAATTTCGGTTGTTTTGTGAATTGTCAAAAATTTTTGTACCAAAACTATATTGTGTGGCATATCATTTAATTGGATTTTATATTAACTTACCGTTGCTGATATTTCTGACATCCGCACCCCTCAATTTTTCGAAATTTTCCAAATTTCCCGAAATTTCCGTTGTTTTGTGAATTGTCAAAAATTTTTGTACTATCCGTACCCTAGATTATTTTATATTCTGGTTGTACTCGCCGAGACGCATCTCCAGACGTATCGTGCGTCGCGCTCCGGCAAAAAAGGCCCCCCCACCCACCCTATTGTCGCTCCATTAGGTAGGGTAAGGCTATACCGTTGCGAGAGCCTTTAACAAAAATTTGTTCTTTTGATAAATATTTGGATGCCACACGTGAGTTAACGCCTAAACAAGATAAAAACACTTACCAGGAAGACACTTACCTTACGCTGCGTTGCTCCACACGCCAGAAACGATCTTTGACCTGAAAAGGAATAGAGAAAATTAGACACAAATTATTTTATTGACTTATTGTGCTTGTAGGCACATTTATATACTATAAGGACTTTGAATTTAGCTAGACTAAATTTAAAAACTGTTTTGGACTTTATATATTATATTTTATATTTCATTAATTTAAATTGACTTTTATACGACCAAGCCATTTACACTTGGCATATACCTGATTGACGAGTCCCCCTATCAGTCCCAATCTCCCCTCCCACAATGTTTGGTTTCCGCACGCCGGCTAAAGACAGCAGCAGAGTGGCTTCTAAATCGCCCGAGGCAAGCTCGCAGGAAACGAGCAGAACTACTGTTGCGCAAGCCCGGCGGAGTATTGAGACGAAGCTGGATAGTACAGCAGAACCCAGGACCGCCGGGTTGGCGAAACAGAAATCTGGAACCGTTGGCATGACCACTCTGGCGAAGAAGCCTATAACAAATGTTGACCTGACGGTGATTGAAAAATCACCAACAAAAGAAGTGGAATACACGAGCAGGACAGCTGAAGCAAAGGCTTGTCTTATCAAGACGAAGCTGCAGATAAACTACAGCAGGAACTTGAAAACTGAAATTAAGACAGAAGTTATAAACGCCGCAGAAAGACTGTACAGATTAGTGAAGGAAGCGGAAGAGGGAAGATCGTATAAGGGAAAAGAAATACAAAGGAATAGGACAGGAGAACAAAGGAAAAATGATGAAGAAGAGACCGTATCGAAGGAAGACAAAACCAGAAGGGATAAGGAAGGACAAAAGGATATTTTGGAAAAATTAGAAGAAAACACGAAATTACTGAAGGAGAATAAGAAGGAAATTGAAAAGATAAATGAACTAATAACCAAAGGAGTAGAGGAATGGAGGAGTCAAAGGACGTACGCGAATGTGGCTGCCGGCTCACAAAGTGGAAAATCACCGAGTGTAGCTACGGCGCTACATTCCATAGTAGTTACGTCAAGGGACGAACAGGAAACAGGCGATGAAGTGGTAGAGAAATTAAGGAAAGTGGTTAATGCAGCAGAAGAAGGAATTAAAGTAGACAACATCAGGAAAGGAAAGGAAAGAAAAGTAATAGTAGGTTTTCAAGACAGACAAGAGTTAACTAAAGTGAAGGATAAGATAAATAAAGCCGGAAATTTGAATGTTGAAGAAGTGAAAAATAAGGACCCACTCATCGTACTAAAGGACGTCCTCAACTGCCACTCCAATGAAGACCTAGTTAAAGCGATAAGGATGCAGAACAAGAACTTACTGGACAGGATAAAGAAAGAGGAGGATAACATGGAAGTGAAATACAGGCGACGAGCGAGGAACCCACTTATGGCGCACATTGTGCTCAAAGTGTCGCCGCAAATTTGGAGGACCCTTACGGAGGCCGGTGCGGTGCATGTAGACATCCAGAGGGTCAGAGTCGCGGACCAGTCGCCATTAGTCCAGTGCTCACGTTGCCTGGGCTATGGTCATGGAAGGCGATTCTGCCGAAGTACTCTGGATGTCTGCAGTCACTGCGGGGGCCCTCATCTTAGGGCCGAATGTCCTGACTGGATGGCAGCCGAGCAACCAACATGCTGCAATTGCCAAAAGGCCAAAATGGCAGACACCAGGCACAATGCGTTCAGTCAGGACTGCCCAATACGCAAAAAGTGGGACTCGTTAGCTCGCTCCACCATAGCGTATTGCTAAGGTGGTCTCCACAGCTCCGGACCCAACAACGTCTGACTTCGACGGAGGGCCATACCTGATGGCGCAGGCCAACCTTCAAAGGAAAAACTTGGCCACGCAAGAGCTGATGGCATGGGCGGTGGAAAAAAGGTTGGCCGCAGCCCTAATTCAGGAGCCGTACGTCGGAGGGACTGGCCGGATGAAGGACTACGGGACCGTCAGGATCTTCCAATGCGCGGAGCGGGAGGATGGCCAGGTCAAGGCAGCCATTGCAGTCTTTGATGCCGATCTGGATGCCTTGATCTGCCCAGAGCTCACCACAACGAATATCGTCGTGGTGAGAATCCGCTCTAGCGCCTGGGAGATCGTGATGGTCTCGATATACTTCGAACCGGACCAGCCGATTGACGAATACCTCGAACACCTGAGGAAAATCGTTAGGACGTTGGGTTCGAGTAGCCTATTAATTGGTGGAGACGCCAATGCAAAGAGTCTATGGTGGAGCCGAGAGATCGACCGAAGAGGCGAGTTGGTGTCTGGCTGGCTGGATGAAGCCGGGCTCCATGTGCTCAACGAAGGCAACATGCCGACGTTTTTCACGGTCAGAGGAGGAAGGGCGTACTCCAGTCAGGTGGACATCACCGCCTGTTCGGTCGACCTCTTGGATAAAGTAGGGAACTGGCAAGTCAGAGAGGATCTGACGAGTTCAGACCACAATACCATCACATTTGATATAAAATTAAAAAGAGATAAAGGAATAAACATTTTTAGGACAACGAGGAAATTTAATACTAGGAAAGCAAATTGGCAAGAATTTAGAAGTAAAATAAAAAATTTAACAGAAGAAAACAAAATTAATAAAGTAGAAATAGATAACGTAAAAACAATAGCAGATTTAGAGAGTAAAATAGTCAAATATACAGAGATAATAAGTAAAACATGTGAGGAAACATTACCTAGGAAGAAAACTAATAGTAAATTTAACTTACCGTGGTGGTCCGGTGAACTCGAAAGATTGAAAAGGGAAATGATGAGGAGAAAAAGAAGAATTCGCTGGGCGGCTCCTGTAAGAAAGGAAAAAGTTATTAGGGAGTACAAAGAGGCTAAGGAAGAGTATGAAAGTGAAGCGAGGACAGCACAGGTCAAAAGTTGGAAAGAGTTTTGTGGGAAGCAGGATAAAGAAGGGGTATGGGATGGGATATATCGAGTGATGGGCAGGCTGACCAAGCGGCATGAAGACCAGCCACTCGTCAGGGACGGGACAACTCTGGGTCAGGAGGAATCGGCAAGATTTCTTGCCGAGACCTTCTACCCGGACGACCCTGACGAGGAGGACAATGAGGATCACCGGCGCACCAGGGAGCTCGCCTCGCGAGTGAACGACTGGGTCCATGGTGAGGTACATGACCCACCGTTCACGTCGCGGGAGCTCACTGATGCGCTGGTGACCTTCAACCCGAAAAAGGCACCCGGTTCCGACGGCCTGACCTCCGACATCTGTTCGCAGGCGATCGCCCAAGATCCGGAATCTTTCCTATCGCTGGCCAACAAGTGCCTAGAACTGGCCTACTTTCCAAAGATTTGGAAAGAGGCCACGGTCGTTGTGCTTCGGAAACCGGGTAAAGACGATTACACGGTTCCCAAAGCGCATCGACCGATAGGACTGTTGCCAGTGATGGGAAAGATACTGGAAAAGATGCTGGTGGGCAGACTCAAATGGCACCTCCTACCAAGGATGAGCCACCGCCAATTCGGATTTATGCCACAAAGGGGCACCGAAGACTCCCTCTATGTCTTGGTAAACTATATTAGGCAGAAACTTCATGAGAAGAAAGTCATAATATTGGTGTCGCTGGACATAGAGGGGGCCTTCGATAGCGCCTGGTGGCCCGCTATCAAGGTCCGATTGGCGGAAGAGCAATGCCCACCGAACATCCGAAGGCTGATCGCCAGCTATCTGGATGATCGGATGGTCAGGGTCAGGTACGCGGGTGCTGAGGCCGCGAAACGGACTGTTAAGGGTTGCGTTCAGGGGTCTATCGGAGGGCCAATCCTGTGGAACCTCCTCCTCGATCCCCTTTTACAGGGGCTCGAGCGCCGGGGCGACTATTGTCAGGCTTTTGCCGATGATGTCGTCCTGGTGTTTGACGGGGGTTCTACAGGAGAAGTCCAAAGGCAGGCCAATGCGGCACTAGCCTATGTGCGGGATTGGGGTATCCGAAATAAACTCAAATTTGCGCCAAACAAAACCAAGGCAATGGTTATTACTAACAAATTAAAGTACGATACCCCGATCCTACACATGGGAGGCGTCGACATTGGTCTGTCAGACGAAATAAAGATGCTCGGCCTGACGATAGACCGGAAACTCACCTTTAACAGTCACGTGACGCAGGCTTGTCGGAAGGCCGCCAACGTCTACAAAATGCTCGCGAGGTCAGCCAAAGTCCAGTGGGGGTTGGGACCGGAGGTTATCAGGACGATCTATACGGCGGCGGTCGAGCCCGTAATCCTCTACGCGGCTAGCGCGTGGGCTCCCGCTAGCCAAAAACTCGGTATCAGGAAGCAGCTCGGAGCGATCCAGCGCAGCTTTGCGCAGAAGCTGACGAAGGCATACAGGACCGCCTCTCTCAACTCGACCCTATTGCTCGCGGGAATACTCCCCCTTGACATCAGAGTGAGGGAAACCGCACTCCTTTACGAGGTCAAGAGGGGGTACTCCCAGCGGGTGGTGGGCGATCGGGAGATAGAGGCCCCTGTGGCCTTCGCCAGCTTAGAACACCCGGCGGAACGGAGGAGCGGGACGTTCGAATGCCTGGTGGACGGGGCGGAATTGGCCCAGCACGTCGGTGAGGGTCTTAGCATCTTCACCGACGGAAGCAAAATTGATGGGAAAGTCGGAGCGGCGCTGTCCATATGGAACGGCGCCGCCGAGACGAGTACCAGAAAATTGCGGCTGGAGTCATACTGCTCCGTCTACCAGGCGGAACTTCTCGCCCTCCGGAACGCCGTGGAGGAGGCGCTCCGAAGTGGGCTTCCTGAGTGCGGCATCTTTAGCGATGCCAGGTCTGCCCTCGACGTCATCACCAGAGGTGATTCTCTCCACCCCATAGCGTTCGAAATTAAAAAGCTACTAAAAGAAGCCGAGCAACGCACCCAGAAAATTAAATTTTTCTGGGTGAAGGCACATGTGGGGTTGGAGGGAAACGAGAGGGCGGACGTGCTCGCTAAGGAGGCCGCACTGCGCCTGAAGACCCGTGCGCACTACGACAAGTGTCCGGTTTCATTCGTCAAGAGACAGATCCGTCAGGAGTCTATTGACGAATGGAGCCGGAGATATGCGGACGGAGAGACGGCTTCGGTAACGAAGCTGTTCTTTCCGGACGCAGTCGAGGCGCACAGGGTCGTCAGGAAGATCGTCCTGGATCCTGTCCTTACGCAGGTGTTCACTGGGCACGGCGGGTTCTCTGAGTACTTGCATCGGTTCAAGTGCAAGGAGAGCCCGGCGTGCTTGTGTGACCCTGACGTGGGGGAGACGGTCCCACACCTCCTGCTCGAGTGTCCCATCCATGCCAAGGAAAGATTTGATATGGAAAATGAGATTAATTTTAAGCTAGATATAGATAATATACATAAGATAATAGTTGATAAAAGCATAGTACATAAGTTCGTTGAATATTGTAGACAAATAGGAAACAAAGTTATAAGTAGAAATAAGTAGATAATAAATTGCTAAATATATAATGTCATGTTATATTATATTAGTAATTAAAGTAATTAGTAAGAACATATGTACGAAAAAGGCTAAATAACTAGATAATAGACATAAGTAAGATAAAAAGTAGTAATATATAGATTATAAGAATAGCTAGATGATATAAAGATTAAAAAATATAGATAGAAGTGTAAGATAAGAAATGTGTTATATGAGTTAAGATAGATACAGATAGATAAAGTTTTAAGAAATGTTTAAAAGAAAAGGGAAAACAATTAAAAATTATATAAAAGATCCCTTGTCCTGGATAGGGGGACAGAAAAAAAAAAAAAAAAAAAAAAAAAAAAAAAAAAAAACCTAACCTAACCTAACCTAACCTAGCCCCCTCAGGCAATTCTTGTGCGCTGGGTCTTCACACTAGATGCACGCCCATGCATGGGGGGAGATTTGTCGCGGGCTGTGGCACACAGTTCAGTGTGTGTACCTCTTGGTTGTATAACACATTCGAGGCCTTTGAGGGTTCCGCGAACATTCCTCACACCTTCTCTTTCCGCCCATCCTGGGAACCTTCCTCCCTTCCACCACTTTCCCTTCCTTCTTCCTTTTCCGTTCCTTTCTAGGCCCCTGCAGAGTACATTTGAAACACTATCAGAGTACACGACAAAACAGAGAACACGACTAAACAGAGAATAAATTTACCACACCTAACCCTCCCCTCTCCCACTCCCTCTCCAAGCCCCTGCGGTCGCTAAGCCGCGGGATTCACTGTATACCGTTAGCAGGTCTCCCCGGTGTTGACCGCAGGGTCTACAAAAAAAAAAAAAAAAAAAAAAAAAAAAAACCTAACCTAACCTAACCTAACCTAACCTAACCTAACCTAACCTAACCTTTTTTTTTTTTTTTTGTTTTCGCGGAGAAAGTGCGTTACCACTACCGCCCGGCCTTCGAGGGGGGCGACCGAGCGGTTATGTTGGGGTCACCGTGCCTTACGACCCGGCGTAGAGTGATTGCCGGGCCGAGTCCCTAACCTATGTACACCGCACGGCATACCAACTAAAACTCCGCGGTGGCTATCTTCGGCGCATTAGGGACGGCTGCGGGCTTCCTCTGACGAATGTCTAAGTTGTCGTCCGCAACCGCCCCTGCGCGGTGCCGCCTGGTGCGGCCCGTCTCCTGTTATGGGGGGGCTCAGACGCCCCCGCGCACCGAAGGACGCTCTCAGCGTCTACGGCAGAGTGGGGCCAACCAACCACGCTGCCGTAACCTAACCTAACCTAACCTAACCTAACCTAGCCTAACCTAACCTAACCTAAAATTAGTTTTATGATTAATGGAAAACCTAACCTAACTTGACCTTTGACCTTCAAAAAAAAACTTTTAGATGACCTTGACTTTAAGTGACTTGACCTTGACTTTTAATGACTTGACCTTAACTTTAGAGACTTGACCTTGACCTTTACAGACTTGACCTTAACTTTAGAGACTTGACCTTGACTTTAGAGACTTGACCTTGACTTTAGAGACTTGACCTTGACTTTAGAGACTTGACCTTGACTTTATAGACTTGACCTTGACCTTTTGTGACTTGACCTTGACTTTAGAGACTTGACCTTTACCTTTAATGATTTGACCTTGACTTTGATAACTTGACCACGACCTTTATATACTTGACCTTGACTTTAATGACTTGACCTTGACTTTTAGTGACTTGACCTTGACTTTAATGACTTGACCTTGACTTTTAGTGACTTGACCTTGACCTTTTGTGACTTGACCTTGACTTTAGAGACTTGACCTTTACCTTTAGTGATTTGACCTTGACTTTGATAACTTGACCACGACCTTTATATACTTGACCTTGACTTTAATGCCTTGACCTTGACCTTTAATGACTTGACCTTGACTTTAATTACTTGATCTTGACTTTTAGTGACTTGACCTTGACTTTAATGACTTGACCTTGACCTTTAGTGACTTGACCTTGACTTTAATGACTTGACCTTGACCTTTAGTGACTTGACCTTGACCTTCAGAGACCTGTAACTTTAAGAGGCAGACCTTTAGTTTCAGAAAAGGTGACAATCTGAAAAATGACACTTAAAATAACAATATAGCAACAAATCGGTTCAATTCAAATAACGATAAATCAAAATGATCAAATGGAAATATAGACAATCATAAAATCGACAAAATAAAAATGTCGCTAAATAAAACTGTGATATAGCAAGAAATCGGACAAATCGAAATATAGACAAATCATAAAATCGACAAAATGAAAATGTCACTAAATAAAACTGTGATATAGCAATAAATCGGTCAAATTGAAATATCGACAAATCAAAAAGTCGACAAAATGAAAATGTTGCTAAATAAAACTACGATATAGCAATAAATCGGTCAACTCGAAATATCGACAAATCAAAAAGTCGACAAAACTAAAATGTCGACGAAACTAAAATATTACTAAATAACATGACGATATAGCAATAAATCGGTCTAATTCATATACAGACTAATCAAAAAGTGAACAAAATGATATTACGCTAAATAAAAATACGATATGGCTATAAATCGGTAAACTCGAAATATCGACAAATCAAAAAGTCGACAAAACTAAAATGTCGACGAAACTAAAATATTACTAAATAACATGACGATATAGCAATAAATCGGTCTAATTCAAATACAGACTAATCAAAAAGTGGACAAAATGATATTACGCTAAATAAAAATACGATATGGCTATAAATCGGTCAAATCGAAATATCGACAAAACTAAAATGTTGCTAAATAAAATGACGATATAGCAAGAAATCGGTTTAATTGATATATCGATAAAACAATATGTCGATAACTCATAAGATCGGTACATCAAAAAGTCGACAATACGAAAATGTTGATTTGTCTAAATAGGAAAAGTCGAAATAGTTATAATTCAAAATCACGATAAAGCAATAGATCGACAAAATGTAGATGTCGATAAATCTTAAAATACCCAAGTGCATATGGCAATAAATCACAAATCGAGAAGAAGAAAATATCAAAGCCCAGAGGCATGATTCTCTATGACATTGTCAACTCGTAACGCGGCCGCGTCACGTTCACTTCGTGTAATGTGCGTAAAATGGTATTCTGTATGCCAATTTCCATAGTAATAAACGCGATGAGTTACGTTACGCGCTTGTTACAAGCGATGAAAATAACGCGTGTCATAGAGAATAAGGGGGCTAAACACCTAAAAATTAAACTTGCATGCAACCAAAAAGCGACATCCAAATATACGACGCAAGCAAAAGTCCAAACACCCCAAAATCACCGCCAGCGAAAACGCCGCCTACTGCCGAGGAGACTGGGGAAAAAAGACCCCAAGTCCCCAATCTCCCCACATCCAAACTTTCAATTTTCACCCCGCCACGGAGGAAATCTGGCCGAAGGATCCCGCTCGTCCGAAGTCTCTGAAGAAATGCTAAATAAAAGGCCAAGAAATAAAAGCGGCGATAAAATTAAAACCCACAAAAATGGCACAATAATAAAATTGTAGACGGATGGAAAACAATACCCAAATATGCGACGCAGGCAAAAGTTGAAACACCCCAAAATCGACACTAGTGGAAACGCCGTCTACTGCCGAGGAAACTGGGGAAAAAAGACCCCAAGTCCCCAATCTCCCCACAACTTTCAAAGATCACCTCGCCACGGAGGAAATCTGGCCGAAGGACCCCGCTCGTCCGAAGTCTACTCCGAAGAAATGCTAAATAAAAGGCCAAGAAATAAAAGCGGCGAAAACGGAAAACAATACCCAAATATGCGACGCAGGCAAAATTTAAATCACCCGTCGATACGTGGAATATCACAAACCAAAAATGGCAAAATAAAAAGCCAAGAAATAAAAGCGGCGATAAAATTAGGACTAAAAAATGGTGCGACGCAAGCTAAAGTTCAAACGCTCCAAAATCAACGTCAACGAAAACGCCGCCTACTGCCGAGGAGACTGGGGAAAAAAGGAAAAAAGAGACACCATGCAGGATCCGATCCCCCAATCTCCCCACAGCGAAACTACCTCGCCGAATAAAATTGCCAACCTC